>JAPYMA010000008.1:0-148487 GCA_035041965.1 Anisakis pegreffii | reverse complement strand
CTCGTAAACTGGAAATTTTCAAGCCGGCATTTCATTATTAGAAAGAAGAGATTCTGCTCAATCGAACGATGTATAAATGATGATATGTTTCCGGGCAAAGCTGAGAAGACAGTGAGCTTGAATACATCATCAAACTCAAATTTTCATTAATTAGGATCACAAAAATCCCTATATCTCCTCGCGAGCTGGAAATTTTTAAGCCGGCATTTCACCGTTGGGAAGGCGAGATTCTGCTCAATCGAACGATGTATAAATGATGATATGTTTCCGGGCAAAGCTGAGAAGACGGTGAGCTCGAATACATCGAAGTCAAATTTCTATAGTTATGTACAACCTCGTTGATCTCAGACGGATCTCTTTGACTTGTCCTGCGTCCTTCACATGCTCCAATGCCTTCTTCCGTGCCTCTTCTTTAGAAATGTCTTTTTCAACACTGTAATCGAAAATTGATTTCACTCCAAACTTTTGCATTTTCGCCACGGTTGGTATCACCTGAAGCATTCACTGACGATTACAAGGCATCAAGTTCGACAAACAATCATATCGCTTGCTGTCAAATGAGATTAGTCCGAGAAGAAAATGACTGGCAACCGATAAATTGAAGTGTGAAGTCGGTCACATCACATAGCACGAACGAAAAAGCTGCTTGTTCACGAAACAAAACAATGTAAGACTCTGACCTCATCTCGATCCTCTCCAGCAACAAATTGTCCATAGAATGTTGCTTTAAGAACCTTGCTAAACAGTTTTTGGCCCATAATTTTTCGCATCACTTTCAAAATGGCATTGTTGTTCTTGATAAGTATATCATAAGAGCACATTCGTAGCACAAAAAGTGCACGAAATAACTCATAATTCGTTTTACTCTGCAAAAAATGTAAAAATAGTGTCAAATGTGATCATCCGTTAGAGCATTTTCTAGTATACGTGCACAGTAAACTTCTGGCTGCATTTTGGAACTTTTCTTTTCATCGGGTGAAAATGTTCATTACATCAACTCAAATAATCTGAATTAAGCAGTTTTACACGTTAAAACTGTTTAATTCTGGTTATTGGTGTATGTCATACAGAAAATATTGTAGGAATTCGGCTGGAACAGCAAAACACATAGCGGGACTTTAAAAAAGTTTCGAGAATCAGTTAGCACATAGTTATTCAATTATTTATAAACAATGCAGATTTATTATAAAGCAGACACAAATCACTCACTTTAAATGCTTCCTGACCATTTTCAAAGTTCAAATCTAAACGTGAATAACACTGCTCAATTTCTTTTTCCGCCACCGCTGATGGTTTCCATACGACTGAACGCGTTAAGGATGTAAGCGTTCTGAAGTTTGAATTGATTTTCGTATGGAATTGACGCTTAATTTGAAAACATCACTTCTTGAATTCTCACATTTTCAATCACCAAACAATTCAGATTCTATGGTTGTGCTTTCAACAAGTAGACAGTGATAATCTTGTGGGTTATGAAAGTTGCGTTAAATCGTCTTCGTGCATTAAAATATCCAGGCAATGAATTGAAAAATCCAATGGAAAAAAAACTGATGCACTTGAAGAAACGCACCTCGAGGGGATCACTTGAGGGGAAAAAATTCGGTGCATAAATAATGTGCACATATATTGTCGACTTTTTTCCAAAAACGTAATATCTCAACACCCTTCAGAGTAATTATATTAAGCACAACTAATCGCCCTGTTCCTAACCAAATAAAAAGAAAAGCATTGAACTTAACGAAGAATGTTCTCATTAGATTAGATAATTTGACACGAATATTTTGAACTTAAAAAAAAGCGCATTAACAAATTTTCTTATAATAAAAGCAGCTAACAACAATGCAGATAGTAAGTGCTGTGTTTCGAGATATCCACAAACGAAAATGAACAGCAGCTGTTCAAGTTGAAGAGCACAACACAATAACATTTGATGCTAGAGGTGATGATCAAGACATGTGATATTATCACAACGAATGAGTGAAATGAAAACAAATCGAACTCAACAAATACATTTGTTGAATCCAGCGTCAATCAGAACAGCTATAAACCCTACATAAACTTCTTATGTTATCAATTAACATGAATAGTACCACAAACAAATAGTACTCATAAAATTTTGAATCAATTTGATTGCAGTGACAATATCGCCGTGTTCTATTTTAAAGTTAAGTTTGTCAGTCTTTGTGACGTGAAGAGATGCTAAAAGTTTTCTTCTCATCGAATTCATCAACTAGAATCGAACAAAGAAAACTGTAAAATGTGACAGAGTGGATAATCCATGCAAAGCATTAGCGGAAAACCACTGCGTGATTAGTATTGGGCACCAATCCATAAGATAACTCAGTTCAGAATAACTCATTCAGCAGAACATTGATTGACACGTAAACTCATTAAAGTTCAAGAGCTCGTTCATTTTCTCATTCTGGTTCAAGTTCTTGACGTTGCTTGTTTATATATTCAGTGAATTTAGATCAGCAAGCAATGCATTAAACAACATGAAAAAATAGCTGGTATATAACCGTTGCACTTAAAAAACGAACAAAGTATATGCCACTTTGATGCTGTTGTTCAAGTATTCGAGAGTTCAGTTAATCGAAATAAGTTCTCGTGAGTTTTTTCGCAATTGGTGAGCAAAAATCAACATTCGCATTTCATTCAAAATTCACATGAAAAAGGTTTCTGTAGGTCGTTAATTATGAATGCATCACGCAGTTTTTATTAATGCCACGAGGTCAGCTAATAATTTTGATTTGAACTGAGGTCATCGGTTTGCAACAGGAAAGTTGAAAAAATCGAACTGATGAAAAGACTGAGAGAAAATGGTGCAAAAAAGAAAATCTTCAGGCGTTTCTGCATGAGAATGAATCATAGATTATAACTGATTACTGCAATAGGCTACTGGTGGGTTTCTGATATCTAGGTTTGAATTTTGTAGTACTTCTTCAAATACTTTCATGTCATTGTCCAGTTCTTCATATTAATCTTGATTCAAAATGCTCAGACCGTTTGCAAGTTTTTTTCATTGACCAATGAACATTAGTGACTGAACAGGCCACCATTTCTACAAGTGCAGCTTCTTTTACATAATCAAATACGATACAACAAACGATTCAGCACAGATAAAGTTATCAGCTGCATTATCGTTTCATTACCTCAACATCGTTGCACTCCATAAAATTTATATCCTTTCTTCATTGTGCATAGTCATTGGCCAACGATTTCTGCATACTGTTCCACATTGTATTAAAGACGATAATTCATATTTCGTCATTGTCGAATCGTTTCAATCAGTTCATCCAACCCACCACAATGAAAAAATAATTGATCTTCAAGTGAATCCTCAAATGGTTTCCTCATCACTCGATTATCATTCGTCATCATTTCTGTAGTATTTCTTTCTTATTTGAGTGCGTACAACTGATCGAATGCGTTACAAATCACTATCGATTGATTGATTTTCTCTTCTTTCACGTAATATACAAATAATACGCACAATCAATCGCATTTCAATTCACTCTTTTCCGTCGTTTTTAAATCGTTTGCTATGAACGTAATGGAACATTATGCATATTTATGCGTAACTGTATATTAGGAATGAAATAACTTCAATATTCTCTAATTATTTGATGTTAAATCTTGCTCGGATTGGACAGGCAACCACACGATATTTGTTCGTTCATTTGAAATCTCTCAGTGTTTTGATATTTAACGTCATCATCTGAACAAAATACGATCTAAGAATAGTGAAAGCATGAAACATTGATCTTTATGTAGATGATTGGTGTGAATATGCTCAAAAATACGCTTTTATGCAGATACATTGCTGGCATGTAAAATGGAGGTGGACGGAAATTTGAGGAAATAAATAAATATTTTGATTGTTTCGAAAATTATGATCATCTATGAAATTAAATATTTCGTGTTTTATGCATTGTATTTCATCTGATTATAACATGCCGTTGAACGCCGAAGCATTGACAACTTTTTGTATAAATAATGTGTTGTGTGACTGCGGGTGATCCTTAGAAGTGTTATACATCAAATATTCTACTGAAATCACCAGTATGCATCTCATAAGAGGGATGGAATTATGCATTTATTAATAAATTCCAATCATTTCTTTAAATTAATTTGAACAATTCAGCCATGCTGATCCACTGTTACAGTTTTTTCCAATATTGCACCACCTCTCTATAATAATCGTTTCATTTATCTGAATCAAGTGCTATATTCTTAAAACGTTCTTCGTATTGCCCCCTTCAAAACTGACCCTGTTGAAGACTGATAACTTTAGATAATGTGTAACTGTGTGTGGCTTGATAAGATTACTATAATTATCAGTTTCTACTTCAGTGAGCGATTTGTTTTTAAATCTTTCTTAAGAGCAATGATTCATGCAAATATCTTAAAATCTGCAGTATACAACTTTTCGAAGAGCTTGCTTAAAGCCGAAATCGAGCTAATTTTGAAAGTTTTTAAATTTTGGCTAATCTGTGTTATTCGTAGTGTTCTGAAACCTACTAGAAGTGATCATCACCACAGCTATGAGTGCAGTGCTCAGTGACGACGTATTATTTGTGAAAACAGTTCAATTTGTTGTCGTCTTCAAAGAAATTTTGGAACTTTACCATTCATGCTTTGAGAATTGTGAGAAGTGCTGCCACAGTTTTTAAGGTTATGGACCGAAAGTTTGAGCTCAATCTCAATTTTACTGAGCCCACTCCGAAGGTGCCAATGACGGATGAGCAAGTACGCACAGATGATGTTTTTTTTTTGTATTTTTCGAAGTTCATAGATTATCTGTTGCTAATATACTTCATACTGATAATGTGCATTCTCTCAGTTTTAGTTTTAATATGAAGGCAGCAGGCATTAAGATGTAAATGAAACTGTCTTGCTGTTCGCATTGATCCATGCCAACGAACATTAGGTTGAACGAAAATATGAAGAGATTCGAAGACGGTCAGGCATATTAACAATCCTGGGGAAAGAATATCCTGCAGAATCATCCGACATTGTTGAACTCGCTGAATTAGGACGTGGGGCGTTTGGAGTGGTCAGAAAAGCTCAGTTCAAAAAGACGAAGACTCTAATGGCTGTAAAGGTGAATCATTACGAGAACGTTTCGCTTTTTTGTTGAACTCAAGTGAAATATGATACTTAAGAAATGAACTGATGATGCATTATTAGGGCTCCTAAACCAGTTTCAAAATGTAGCTGACTTTGAATTATCTGTTGCATAAATGATTCCTTCACTTCATAGATTATTCCGATAACTGGAAATCCAGAGAACAACAAGAGAACAGTAATGGATATGGATGTAATTATGCGATCTCACAATTGTCCAAATATCGTTCGATGCTATGGATGTTTCGTTTCCGACGTACGTATTACTATCAATTAATGAAATTTTAATCCATTGGAGAATGATTATATTTATCGTGTGCCTTCTGAAGTATGCAACCTCAGCTCATTTTTTTAAGTCAGAAGTTCGCATATGTATGGAGCTAATGTCGATGTGCCTCGACAAACTATTAAAGATAGCACATGCATTCCCCGAGAGAATTGTTGGAAAGATTACAACGTGTGTACTTCTTGCACTGAGATATTTACATGAAAACGAGATAAGTTTGATATTTGTTGCCGCATTGTTTCAACGTTTCGTTACATTGTAATAATGAATCAGAGAAGTTTTCTTCGTTCAGAATTGTCTGAAACGTTGTTTGCATATCGCAAGTGTATAGCAAACTGATTGTTGTTAATCAAAACGTTCACCCTCAACAAATGTGATCAGTTGTTGGCAAATACTTTTGCAAATATTCTCTGACGATAATTGAGTTTGTGAGATAATAAGAAATTAATTTCAGGATATCATGCATCGCGACGTTAAACCATCGAATATTCTGATTGATAACAGCGGCTCAATAAAACTATGTGATTTTGGCATTGCGGGTCAACTGATCGATTCAAGACGAGCAGTAACTAACAGCAAAGGATGTGCTGCTTACCTCGCGGTTCGATTCAATCACAAATCCAATATTCTTATGCACAGTCTACGATGACTCCATTCTGAATTTGTTTTATTTTGAATGGATGATACATTGTCTCTTAACTGATTGAAAAATTGTTTTCGAAAGCGATAAGCATCCCTTTCGATTGCATTTTAGTTCATCTCGGTATCGATTAAATATTTTTCAGCCAGAGCGAGTTGGCAGCACTGATAATTCGTACGGTATTCGAGCGGACGTTTGGAGTTTGGGTATAACTTTAATTGAATTGGCTACAGGAAATCACCCTTATAATGGCTGTATGTCGGACTTTGAATTGGTTGCGGTCATAAACAAAGACCCAGCGCCCAATCTTGATGATGATGATAACTTCTCTCCTGAGTTCCGTGATTTTATCCGAAAGTGCCTAGCCAAAGCAGCATCACAGCGATATAACTACAAGCAGCTTTTGGTAAACTTTAACACTTTGATTACACTGATCATGGTTATCGAATATCGAATCGTTTGGGAATCTGTTCTTGCGATAATGAATGAATGCTTAACAAATGTTTCACTTGTCCTGGGTTTTGATTTTCAAATACACATATTTCCTAAATATTAAGGCTCATCAGTTTATACAAGCAAGCGAACAACACAATGTTGATGTGGCTGCTTGGTTCACCGAAGTGCGATCATCAAAACAATGAAGAGATTTATATGTTACGATTGATTCACATCCATCTCTTTGCCGGCATTTAATTTGCTATCTCAACTTTTAATTTAACATACTTTTAACGCAAATAAAACCTTATTTCGAACGTCTCATCGAATTTGATAAAACGTTCACCTCTCGAGATAAAAAACGTAGGCGAAAAATATTACAAAATATGATAATCAACAGCATCAACATTATGAATATAAACAGTTATAAACCCTGAAAAGGGAGCTGTAAATACAAACGATATAACAAAGTGCAAAATTTAAAATTCTGAAAAAAAATCAACAAGGTCAACTCAGAATATTGGAAAACGATCGAATAAAGAACGTCAACAAAATTGTTAACGCATTAAAGCACCATAGATTGCACGCTAATTCGATTATGAATCAGCAACGAAAGGATTTTTTTGCTTTTAGTTCTTCAGTGTAATTCAGATATTTCAGTTCGCAGATATTTTGTGCTGAATTTTTCATAAAGTTGAAAAAAAGAGCAAAATAGACGAAGAAAGTTTTCATCGAAGAAGGAAATAAATTATTAGTCATAAATATACTGCGATTCACAATGTAACGATATCAAATTTAAAAAAAACATCAACATTAAACATCAATGCGATTAACAATGTAAAAATGTCGATATTATACGAACTCTTCGTTCCCTTTGTTAAGCTCAACTTGCAACAACTATTCCGAAGTGTCAATATCAGTAATATTTCTTCGATCAAAATTAATTTACACCGGATTGTTCAAAGTACTCGCAAATAACGACGTTGGGTGATCACTTTTTCCTAGCAACTACATCATATACCACCTTTCAGTACTGCAAACTTTCAGCAACTATACGAAGTTAAATAAAGTGGATGGGTCCATCGTCTCTCATATTCTACACAACAAAAAATCAAAAGTTGAACCGGGAGTGCTTTCCCAGAACTTGAAATGCCGAAGATGTTACCAACAACAATGGGCAGCAATCCGTTAAACTCAATTAAAGATGTATACTGCACTCCTCGAAAAATCTTCATTCATTCCACTGAGCTATTCATTCATTCTTTCGTGAAAGTTGTCACCGAAAGTGGAAAATCAAAGCTCGTATTAAGTGATAATGGGATAAATTTTATTCTCACTTAAAGTCTTATTGTTAGAAGAAAAATCGAGATAAATGGAGAGAAGTGACACAAAAAAATGACACAAACTAAGAAAAATTTTGAATTCCTTCTCACTTCTCTCCAGTAATACTTATAATTGCGTCAAGAATGCGGAGGTACACCTGCCATTACAAAACTGAATTCGGTAACATTCATTCGCGATGATGAAAAGTTCTACAAGACTATCACCGCTGGCGATTACCAAAAGAATGACACAAACTAAGACTTCCTGGATACGTTGTTCACTGCAAGGAGATAAAATAATTCTGCAATCCCAGACAGGAATTGGTAATATAGATATGAAATGACAGATTCTACGATTCATCCGGTCGAACATTCGCAATCAATACTTCTAGTTGTACAACGATTCACACAAGAACTATGGTTCGAAAAATACAATTGGAACGAAGATCTCAGATCATACGAAAACCCAAAAAAGAGGGGTAATGAACGATCGGGATGAGCGTTTTCGATTCCACGCTCCAATGAAATTTGATACATTCAGATCAGAATTGCTCGCAATTTCCATAGAAGTCTGTTCACTGGAATTTATGAAATCTCTACAAAAAGCAGACGATGTATAAGAACTCTCTGTTGACTGGTAATAACAAATTCATATTGTACTCTTTCGTTCCAGATGAACAGATAAAAACGAAATTCGGCCAGAATCATATCAAACAAATGTGTGACATTGAGAGATTGTAGAGTAATGTACCGAAAGATCAGTACCCAGTGCAGAGAACCGTACAAGCTGTATCGCTTGGCGATTAAAAAAGAACATAAATGGTAGAACGTCGACAATTCATTAAAACAGTCAGAATAAAGCCATTGAAACGGCCAAAAAATGAGCGTTTCTTGTTCAATGATTAATGAACAAACAATATACACAAATCTAAGTGCCAAAGATCAGTTGAGAAAAACTGATCAAAAAATATTGATCGCTGATAGCACTTCTCAACAATGAAATGTAACGAAGATTGAATTAGTGCCAATTTCTTATTGCTTTCTGCAGCGATTCGACTCCATTTTATGCATCATTCATTCGTAAAGTATCATTTATTCATATTCTAATTCATTCATATACTTCGATTCTTCGAATTGATGCAGTAACTCTTCTGAAATCAACAAAAAAGTAGCGCAACGACAGCTGAGAAAACATCGTCAAGCGAAAATGAGGAGAAGCTTATTTGTCGCAAATAAATACGAAATTCGAAACGCATCATGAAAATGACTGCCGCCTAATCATCATAACCTATATGAACTTTCAACTGATAATCAACTGAATATAAGATTATGACAACCTTGACGAGAGGTATATCATAATTTAAGATATAATACTCTATTGGTTCATAATGAATCTAGAAGAATGCTACCAAGCAATATGATACCATTGTGGATTTCAAAAAATGACTCAAAATAACTTTAGCTTACCGGTTTGTTGACCGAACTGAAGCGTAAATTCGGTTTTTTGATCCGATGATGACTCATCAATGGGTTCTACCAAAAACTTCCTTAATAAAAGCACATCAATCAAATTTCCATTTATCGAAAATGCTTGTTCATTAACTGAATTGTCAAATGTTATGAAGAAAGAATCAACTGAACACATTACGGCATACAAACCGGAACATTTGCAGTTAATGTTCTAAACATCACTAAATCACAACAGAGTAATTTTTTTTCATATCCTCGATGAGCAACTGTCATAACATTCATTCCACTACAAACTATTTCCAAAAATAATTGCTGAACCCAATCAAATGCTGATAACTGAACAAACCATTTATTGGTGACGATTTGTTCGACGGTCGGCACTGAAATCAAAATTAAATCTTAGCGTTCAACAAATTGATTCCAACTATTTTCAGAGGATATAATCTAATATTGATGACTCTTACGAGCAGTATGACACAACTGTTCTCAGGTGGTCTCATTGCTTGCATGTTTCATATGAAAAAAACAGCTCGGAACTTCAGTACAACATGTTCACTAACTGTTATAATACCATTTCAGAAATGTTTCGAAGAGGAGAACCAACAACACAGAATCGTTTCTGAGAAAGAATCAGATCGAAGCAAGTAAAAGAAACTGTTTCAGATTCATGCTTCTCAAGTGAAATTTTTAAAAACTTATTCGAATTTACGCTTTGAATCATTGAGAAGAGTAATATTTCACGCTTAATATTGAATCGAAAAAAAACGGTTGATAGACTAACAGAAATAATCGTGCTCCTTGAACGGTTCGTTTCGCTGTAAGATAATACGAGTTCCAGTTGGCTCAACAATCCGAAACCAACGCAACTGACCGTCTTTGAAGGCTGGATAATCCACAAATCCGTCTGTAGTAACTGGTTCGTTCTGCAATAGCACTGAACAGGCAGATACAATGGTTTATTGCTTGCTTGAAAATTGTTTTATTGAAAACCAAAGAAAATTATTCCGTTAACTGACCAGCAATGGGAGATTATCTGATTTGCACAGCTTTACGAAGTGATTAATTAATTTACAACTTGACCAACAAACCTGATCATTGTCCGCAACTGCTGACGGAATGGGACTGTCGCCATTCATGTTGGATGTGTTACAAAAATCATAAGAGATGTTATTATGGGATGTGTTTAGCGACGGAATTTCTTCTGAATGAGCGTTGTGAAAGTGTTGTTCGTCGTATGTTGTTAACATGGTTTGTTCATAAGAACATTGCGATTCACACTCGTTAGGACTATCATAGAACTGCTGATAATGTGATGATCGTTTCGCACGATAAAACCTCCAATCAATAGGCCTTGTTCTAGCAGCACTCGCACTGACATCACCATTCCGACATGCACTGATCGTATTTTTCATTAGACCATATTTCGAATATGCATATGAATGAGTCACTCCGCTATGCAATATTCCATCAATCGGCAACTCCTCAGTGCTGTTGCGATCATACTCTATATAATCATCACCATAATGGCTGACCATCCCAGACGAATTCACACCGTTATATACTGCTCGGGCACTTCTTCTGTAATCCTTCTCTTTCCCGTTTAAACGATTGGTTCGATATGATTCATTCGTTAAAATATCTGAATGACCATACGCGCCGTTACGAGTACACTCAAACGAAGATCCGGTTGATGGTTCACTCATTCCTATAAACGACTCTCCTTTCATCGATGATTCATAATTATTTGAATCACAGAAAAGACTAAAGTTCATGTCATTCACCCGTTGCATTCCTTTTGAAATAAACGATATTTTGTTCAAAACTGAAATTTGAATTTTGAATTGAACGTGAACAAATTTTCAGAGGTGAAATTGAATTGAACACAGCAAACCACTTGAATATCAATAAATTAATCGCCTAATAAACATACCCATCTTCAATCGCCTTGTGAGATTATAATGTTCAATTCGTTGCTCACGTTGCTTAGCTCGTTCCTCGCGGCTCTACAAACTAATTACTCAATAAAAAGGAAGCAATACTTGACAAAATCTGAAAAACTCTGGAAAACAGATCCGACTGGAAAAAATTGGATCTGGAAAAAATATTCCAGAATAGATCCAATTATTTCATTGTATGTGAACAAAATTTCAAGTACGACCATTCGAATGTGAACTACCAAGAAAAAAGGCCGCACACAAATTAAGGCTAAATAACGCTTTAATATATAATGGAGAATCAAAATGAAATGCAACTACTGACAAGTCGATTGAATTTTTCGTTTGGTGAAATTGTTGTTTTACCAGCAAATCTTCTTTGCCACTGTTCTTCTTTTGAACGGCGCCCATATTCTATTCCCAATCTTTTCTCTTCCTTAAACAAAGATGAAATGCAATTAAGATGGAACAGAGATATTAAATGAGTTGCTCAAAAATAGAAAATAACCCTAATATATGTTGAAAAAAAAACTGAATTATTACTGCAAAATATTGATCGGTTTCCGCAAAACATGTTCAAAACATGTACGAAGGATTTACAGAACATCAAAAACTGCTATTTTCAAAACGCATTGAAAGTTCATCAAGCATCGAGTAATGATCAATGAGCATACTCGTCATCTGCGATGAGTCAATCATGTAAAGAATCATTCGCTGTAGAAAATCGATGCGATCAAATTGGGGTACGTTCAAGTTAAGAATGAAAATCAACTCAGAAGATTGCCGAATAAAATATTATAAACACATAAATTGATAAGATGAACAGATTCCAAGATTAAAGCAAAAGCGGAAATACGATATAGCCATTATACGATTAAGGTATCATCGTTGAGGTGATCACTCGAAATCATGTGAATCAATCGACAATTAGTGCGAGGTGAAAATGACTCAACTCACCTCTAAACGTTTTTCACGTTCGATTTTCTTTTGTTCCAATCGACGACTGTGTCGTATTTCTTGACTGCTTAGGTATGTATCCTTGACTTCAATCGGTACGAATCGATTACGTTTCTTCTCGGCGATCCTGCGCTGCAATCAAACCACAGTGCATAGTCAGTAGATGCAAATCACAACGTAATGCTTTTGCTTTTGACATGAACCTCATCCCAGTCAGTTTTGCATTAAAATTTGCACTGAACGTGGACAAACCATAGTATCTTACAGCAAAAACTTATGATATAAATAAACGGTAAGCCTCGGTGCCCCAAATGGAAATGAAAAAAAAAACAGCAATTTTGAGTGAACATCGACCGAAATCGATTACACTTACTCTGAAACTGCCTTGTTGATGACCCCCCATAACCTGTTCGATAAAAACAGTAAACTACGGACTCTTATGACTGAGTTTTCGAAAACTGTTCGAAGAAGCAATATGAATAATCGCTGTTTTTACGAAACCGAGGTTGATGCTTATCTCAGACTTCAGTTGTGGCTCACTCCAGACTTTTGGGCTGATGTTCATTCTTTTCCAGACTGACGCTTTCCCAGATTCAATACAACTGTGATTCACTCGACCAGCCATCAAAGACTCGATTGCATGAGTCGAACTCATACGGTCGAGTTTTAGCAACTGTCCGAAAAAGCCTATCGGTCGCCAACTGTTAGTATATATAATATTATCAAATAAACTGCTTTCGAACGAACATCTCAGCTATTTTCAAGTTATCTTTTGTTTGATATTTAAGTAAGGAATGCAAAGACTGATCATACCGCGCTGAATATCTTTTGTACAGACGGTAGAACAACATCGATTAAAGTCTTCACTAATGCCTTTCTACGATTTTCACGGAAATATTCAATCAGGAAATGCAAATGATCTTCAGTTTTGCATACCACTTCCCACAGAAAATTTTTCACTCGCAAACATTCGAAATACTCCTAAAATATCGTTATACAAGAGAATGACACACAAGTGATAGTATCACCTAATGAACAAATGAATCAAAAAATTATTAATGCGGATCCAAAGATTTACTGAATGATCCTGACAAATGAGAACCAAAAGCACGGAAGACTTAAATGTACTTCAATATGTCATCAACGCAAGTCGAGAATCCGATCTGATTCGTAAGGGCAAAAAAGATTTTGTTTGATCAGTGGGATGTAGCATATGATTGAAATAAAATAAAGATGAATATAAGAAATAATCAACACTAAAAATCTGTTTTCCGATATCCACTTATCCTACGTGAACTGAAAAGCGAGAATTATACACAACAAGGAGTCACCTCAGCGTTGATAGTGTCCTCGATATTACTGCTATCATTGACTGAATCATTGTTTATTTTATGCTTCTCGCTGTCGATTGTCCGTACAGCTCCGTCGTGCAATTCATTCATCTGAATACAACGAAAGATGATATTCCAATAATTAAATATTACTATTCAAAGATCCGGAAGAAAAGAAGCTTACAGAGAAAAACGAAAACAACCTTATCGATTTGAGCAGAACAAGGTTCGCCCTCTTTACCACAGCCGTTCGATATTAAAGCTTTTTGTCCATTTACTTCAGCGCAATCAGATTGCTCACAATCCTCTACAACGCTATTTGAATCGGACATTTCTTTTGCACTGTTCGTCTCTATTTCTGTCACCATTTTTTTACTCACAACTCCATTCTTGGGACTGGAATCGGATTAATCAAGTTAGCAAAGCTTACATTATCAAGTGCATCGCTACTGTATCTATGCAGTTAAGCACATTTTCTAGTTGAATGAGTCCCTTCGAACAGTTTTAGATTACTGGATATATAATAAGTAAATCTTGAATTGGTTCGAGAATCATGTTAAACATGATTCTTGAACGTATTCAAGGTTTACTTATTAAAGCAAATAAGACCTAAAGCAAATATTCGCAACGGTAAACTAAAATGCACATAAGCATGAGTTCATCAAGGCATGACATAAACACAAACCGTTCGTGCATTTCTTCATTCAATTTATCAACTTTTTCATTTTGCACAAAGCAATCTTCCGTTTCCTTACGTGACTTTTTCGGTGTGTTTCGACGTTCAACACTCCTCTTATTTGATACTTTTGATTTTCGTCTGAAAACGAAGAAAACTTGCAAGATGCACTTATTGTTAGCAGCGAAACGATTCAGCAGATTATACGAAACTCAAGCGCTAACTTGGTGTGTTTGATTGTAATCGACTTCCATCGATATAGCCATGTTCCTCCCAAGTAATAGTACTTTTCGTCATTAAATCCACCGATAGGAGATGTGCGTAACTGATCACCCATGGGTGACTCACTTTCATCAATAGTCTGTAAATTTAATTTTGATATAAACAATGCCACCACTTTATTGACAGATCCACAGCAATGATATAACTGAGGCATTGATGATTCGTAATATGCGGAAATAGATCCGTAAAGGGCGAGATGATTGTTGATCAATGTACATATTCAGAATCAGTTATTGAACAACTTACCGAATCAATGACATTTTGTGCATCAAAACATGCTAATCGATACTGGCAAAGTTCATACAGAATAACAGCACGAATATCCGAGTTAAACTTGAAGAGATCAGCTCTTTCTGAAAAACTCATCCACCATCAATAAACATTATCTTTAAGCAATTCTATACTTGCATTCATTCAACTCATACACACTGCATCAAGTCACGACACAAAATTTATTGGTATCTTTCATCACATAAAAATATGACAGAAATGAACATGATGTCTAACATGATCAGCTCGAAGAAGTATTTCGTTATCATTGACCACTGTAATGTCAGTGATAAGAGGTAATGTTTTGAACAGCACACAGAAATTTTTGACAAAATTTTTCACGACAAAAGGAGGAAACTAAAACGGAATGATGAGTTATCATTAGAAGAACGAGGGCAGAATGCTAACTTGTTGAATACTCAATGAATAGACTTACCTTTGGAAGAGGCAAAGAAATTTTCGAGATCAAAAGCACCGTGTGTGAACACTTTCCAGTCATGATCGAAAAACTCCCACAAAGAAAGATTATAATTTTCATTACTGAAAATGGGAAACTGAGTAAATTAAAATTTCAAAAAACAAAAAATATATGACTTATTTAGATTTTGACGATAAACCTCTCAGTTTTCTATAAATGGAAGCTTATTCACATTACAAGAACATATATGCTATTTTTGGTAACAATAAAACTTTACTGAATCTTCAATATAATTTCTCGGATAAAAAGAAACGAATTGGATTGAAACAAACTTCGTTTCTCTATAAACCCGATTTCTGTGATACATTCTCATTTGATGAGAAGAATCAATTGAAGTGAATCCAGACAATAGTTCTACGACCAAGCGAACAAGAGTGTAAGATGATGATGAACTGATCTTAAAATATATCATAGGTTCACAACTCGACACGAACCTGATTAATCAAAAAAGCGACCCGATTCCTTCCACTTCTCAATTCTTTCTATAGCTATCCTTGAATTTTAATGAAATGTGTAATACCGATGCGTAAAACAATGAAACGATCAGACTAAAAATCTAAACATTCCAAAAGATAAATACTCCATTCATCTACATCACTCACAAATTGCGTTCCATTTTCATAAAACTCCTACAAATCGGTCCAGTAAATGTTGATGTCACGAACAGAAATCCCACACTGAATTACATTTTACAATCCGCAAATGTTTAGTCTTTGAAAGAACCATTCCCAAATTTGAAAAATAAGCTAACCGATGCTGAAATTGCTTCATCCAGTTCTTCCTCAGAAAATTTTGTTAAGTTGAACGCATCATTGAACTTGCTAACAAAATCAAAAACCAGCGCAAGATTCATTGACGTTGTTGGTTGCTTGTCACATTTGTTTGAAAGCGCTTGTTGTCGCCAATTTTGATCCTTTATTAAATGCTCCGGGAATATATATTCCTCTAAAAACAATCCATTTGTGGTTATCATACATGTACCATTACTTAATCTGGTGTCTACTGTCTTCAAACGCATGCTGTGCAAATGAAACATCTCTGCATTTGAACTTGCTGGTGATGGTATTGTTTAAAGACTAACGTCTATGAAATCACTCAAAAAAAAATCGCAAATGATCAAATGCATCCAGTTAACAAATATCATCAAATACCAACGCAGTAAGGTATGACAAGTCAATAAACTAAACCAAATAAAATCCTACAACGATAAAAAACCGACCTTTTTCCAAGTCCACCAATGGCACACTCGTCGACGTGGATGCACCATCGTCCACATCTTTCGATCGACTGCGAAGTTGCATTTGGACCGAAAAGAATTTACAACAGAGTAGCTAGAAACAAATAAATGGATAACCAAGTGAAAACAGAACCCCATTCAGCAGCATAATCAACTTCAAAAGATTTATACAGTTCCTCTCTTGTTTCTCGAACACACCAATTCCTTCATATCCGATCACATCTCAACTATTTCAAATTCTTTGTAATTTATTAGTGAGTCAAAAACCATGTAATTCATGTTTTTAAAAAAAAGCCGACCCGTCTAGGTTTTCAAACGATATCTCAAACAGCGATTGCTTACATTATTGACGATACAAAAGAAAACGGAGTTAATATAAAATAACTCGACGGAATGAGTTAATTTCAACGTTCAATGCTATTGGTGCTCAATAATACTCGGATCATCATTCCAGTTCAGTGTTACGTAAACGTTGCTACTGATATGTGTGGTGTCGGTGAACGACAACACAATACGTAAGCGGTTCGCAGTGAATGATCGGTTCGCGTTTTCATAAACGAGCGACGTTGTAATTCTTCCTAGACTGTGAATATCATTTCAACGATGAGGAATCCGCCAGATTCACTAATCAACTCATTTAGAAGGTGAAGACTCGAATGAGATAAAATCAGTGATGAGTATCCCATTTCCAATATCCTTAACGTGAGTTACTGCTAGCCTCGTCGGAACCGATTTCATCTTCGTCATGTTGAGGGTTTGACGAGATGGCTCTTCGTTTGGTTATTCTTATTATTATTATTATCGTAATTTTTTGATAAGCGGATTCCACTTGAATAAAACTTAGCATTTCTTATGAACCCCGTAAGGATTCTACCAAAATTTCAACGGTCTTTTCCCAGGCAAAATAATAGTGTGAATGCAAATTTCTTTTAGCGAATTGCAGTGCAAAAGAACGAATGCTTAGCCCACATGGGACCCAACCAATAGTGGAACGGGCGTTTGCCAATTGTGCAGTTGGCAGTAGTGATGTGATCGTTGATACTAATTGTCATTACTATTGTCCATTATGACAACTGATGCAGTGTGCGTAACAAACAAAACGAAATAATTTAATAAGGTGGCATCTTTTAAACAAATGTTATCACAACTCCGAGAAGTATTCGTAAGATTATAAATTAGAAACAATAAAAACTCAGAGTAAGAATATTAATAATACTTGTAATAGTCAATTAAAAATAAGAGTTGTGAAAGTAACAATAATAATATCAATAAGTGGAAAATTAATTAGCAACAAGACAAAACAATCACAAACGAAAATAATACTCAAAAGCATCAGTTAACAACGAGGCTAAACGAAAGAGAAAATAGTGCGAGAAGTGAAAACGAGTGACACACGAACAAGTGCATCGTTCAACAACCTTGAATACCACTGTCATTCTCAAAGCAAATATGTATTTTGTTTTCAATCACAACTAATCACAGAAATTAATAATGATAATGCTTATAATAATCTAATAAAACAAATATGTTATTGAATCGTTAAGCGCCAATCTAATTGCGGGTATTTTCATTTTCTTTTTGAATCATTCACTGATGAACTCTCCGAATGATCATTCCATAAAATGATAATTACCAATCAGTTCGATGATTTCTTCATATAATTTCATTTTAAAAATTGTTTCAATACGTCGACCTCACTGAACGATTCATCACAAAAAACAATCACACACACATATACATATATAGTTATCACTCTTCTTATGCCAACTTTCAGTTTTCTGTGGGAATATTGATAACTGAATATAAACGAAACAATAACATTCGATGGATAACGATCATTCAGATAGGATAACAAATGTTAAAAGAAGCAATTATAACAACATCGGGACGTTTGCATTCGAACGGATCAAATCTCTCGATCGCAGATTTATTTTGATCACTTTACTGGTTCATTCATCGAGTACACAGACATTTCAATAATAAAGCAGTGAAACGAGCTCATCGATGAACTTCAGTTGGTTAATGATGGATGATACACATAACAGGACCAAATAATGTTAAACAGGATGAAACAACCAAAACCCTTTTTTAGTGGTAGATCGTAAAATCAATTCGATTAATCAGTTATTATAACTATTGTTTAAAACAGTATGAACGATTAAAAAAAAGAAGAGATTCTCGCAATTGGAAAATCGTTCAATGGAAAATTCCAGTTGATCTTCATCCATGCCACTGTTCCCTCATAAGCACAATCACATTAATCAAAACCATCGTGTTGAACAAGTTCAGTTACATTCTTCATGATTTTTTTTTGTTTTGAAAACAAATGCACAACAAACACTCAACTTTGGAGCGTACAAAAGTGCCTTTTTCAAAGATGCAATAAATTTACCCATTAAGTAATGAACAGCAAGCAATCTGAACCGAAGCACTCATGAGCCTTTTTGTACCCATATTGAGAACAACCAAAAATCAGGAATTCGGTACTGAAATCAGGCAATGTGAAAGTAAAATCAGATGGTCTCTAATCAAACTTCCTGATATCACTCAACACAAGAACATTGATTAAGATAGGCTGTAATTCAATGACTGAATATGATGAATTATGATTCATTTTCATTTTATTATTCTTATAACGTTTTTCAATGGTATTAATGAGGAGAAAATTTCCTCAGAACTCTAAGAAAATTTGATGAGGAGGCAGAAGAGGCAACAAATAAAAATGAAAATAGAAGAGAAAGAAACATCATCAAAATTCATCTGATAAAGATGATCCACGACCTTTCATAAAACCCGAAATACAGATTACGCATCATAAGAGGAACCAACCAAATATTTCAGTGAAAACAACAGCAAGGAATCGTTATTCAACGAAGCAAAAAACAATACAAACGATGAATTAAGCATTAATTCAAATACAGTGAGTCAACATATTTCTTGTCTAAACAAAACAGCACTCAATCTGAATCATTCGTTTTCATCAAAACGATATCTACATCCGGCTAAAATAGTGCCATTTCTTTCACCGAGAATATGCTGTTGAATCCATTTTGAAACTCATTACAATAAAAACAACATTACTGACAATGGTAACAAACAAAAATGACCATCAAAAAGGCTATGTGCTCATACAAATAGATGTAATTCGCTCAACAATATGGAAGATTCAAAATTAGACAGTGAAGCACTGTATTAAGTATAAATCAATTGAGAACAACACTCATCAATCACCTCTTCTAAATGTAAAAGAACAAGCTCTGTTCTTATTGTTGTTCTAAGTAAATTCACTAACACAAAGTTACAACTCTTTCTCATTGACACTGTGATATTTGAGAATTCAGAATCAAATCACAATAAACAAAACTAGTTGAAAATGATAAAACAACAACAAAATAACACAGAGTTGGCCCACCCATGCATCATTCATATAAAAGATCACTCTTCGATAAATTTAACGAAAACAAATCGATTGGGTTTGCAAAATATTTTATACCCATCTTTTCACATCTATTGTATAAGTGGGCCGAATGCTTGGAAAGTGATCACCAGCAGTAGTTTAAAGATTCAATGTAGCATTGTTGAGAGTGATAAAATATCGATTAGAAAAGATATTTGCTTAACGATCTTTTAATTGTCTTTTAGCACGGCTTGTAGCACGACCACAACAACATCCAATAAAGAGAATAACAAACACAAACAGAGCGAACCACATCAAAAATGATGTTCTTTGGGGATGTACCTTTACCATTTCAATCACATCCATAAAACTCTCGGGCATCGGCAATTGATGTTCCTGTAATTTAATATTTGCTCCAATTCATAATCAGCTATCTGATCATTCACAGAATGAACTGATTACTGCTTCGAACGAAACAACTGATCATATACAAAAACTTTCATGTCACTGATCGACACTCCCATAAATAACAAATAATAAAATTTTCATTCGCACACTTCGCACAAAGGTGCAGTGAACGAAAAATACCCACAACCAATAATCGATAACAGCTCAAAAAAAATGAAATAAATAAAATCCACACAATTAGCAACAACAATCGAAATTGTAAATGAATAATAATAAAACATACATTATGAGCCTTCATCCAGAGTTCATTTCTTTCGACCAGTTTATTACGGCAAGTCGATGACATCCTTGCACTTGGGTTTCTCATTGCATCCATCAGACAAATTACCACTTCAAATGTTTTAATTAGCTGATCAGCGAAAATATCAAAACACAATCAATAAACTGGTAGGGATAATTTTTGGGTTTCGTCATTTTATCATAAACTTCCGTTATTGTAAAGTACATCAATGAATGACAAAAGCCTTCTTTCATAACACTTAAATAAGTTTTTAAATATTGCTCATCAGTGTGCAAAAGGGACAATGGACATAATAAATCTTAGAAAGTACAAATTTAAAGTGAAAGATGATCAACACAAATGCAAACATCTGCTTTGTCCAGGTGGAACATCACTACACAAACGTTGTACGTCTGCAGCACAAGCCTCATGCAGTATGGGATCAAGATGCAAATCGACCAGTGATTCTTGCAAACGCCTAGCGATCTGCAATATATTATTTCATCAGTGACCATTCCAGTCATTATTCGCTTCCTGAAACAATGAAAATAAAAATATGAAACTTCACTCTCTTACATTACGTTTACATTCGTCGTTTCCAATAGCGCCACGACTGTAATCCGTTTTGAGACATTCGAGCACAGTTTCGAAACTACCTCCACCAGCAATCACTTTATTGGCACAATGTTTCGTGATTGTGTCTCGACAAGCATGATAAAGCAGTGGATCAAGTTCCACGTCAAATTCGCTCTCTAATATCACTTTCGCGATCTGTAATAAAAAGTGTTATCATTTCGTTAAACTAGGCATATGTTGTAAAGCCATATTCAGCAATCTTTAGTTTTAACATTGGCCATATGAAAGACTCTAGGGAACTAAGGTTACTATACACTAAAATTTACTGGGTAATTAATGTAACAACAAATATTACCTCATCTTTGCATTTCGGTTTAAGTAGTAATCCTTTACGAGGATCAGCGTATTGCGTTCTCAAGCATAGCACAAAAACTCCTTCGAGAGTTTGTCTGGCATATTTTGGATCGTTGATCTTCTTGAAGTCATCGGGACAACTGTAAAAGACTGATTTTTACTCAATAAAAAATAATGCACCACATTATGCATCATGAAAATTCCTATGGGACTAAACAGCTCATTTAAATTGCCCTTTTAGTCCTTAACCATTTCAGCAATAAACTCAAATCAAAACTGGAGAGGAAATGTGAGGCGCGAAGATTATTTACATTAAATTCTTCAAAAAAAGTCACATTTTACAGTGATTTTAATTGAATTTCTATGTGATCAGAAGCAAACAAAATACAAGGCACACGCTTATTAATTTAGCAAATCGTGTCATCAATAGAGTAAAATGGTGAAGACGGCATACTATTGTTCAGCCTCATCACGACATGCATCGAGTAGGGTTGGATGTAGTCGAACATCGCGCAGCTGTTCGTGCATACGTTGCACGACCACCTTTAATTGTATTTTAATGAACTGGGAATTATTCGGAGTCATTGCTGTTCCTCTTAAAGGCTTTTTATTCCGTTTTAGTCAGAATGAGATACCTAGTGTCGAAGAAAATGAAATTAACCGATCACCTTTCGGCAGTCTGGAGACAATATGCGAACAATTTTTGAATTTTTCAAGCATTCCAAAACTTTATCACCCTCTTGATTATGACAAAAACGATCGATATCACTACGGCATTGACGCTGTAAAATTTAGATTTTCAATATGCAACATAAGTAATCGTATATATCAGGGTTACTCGCACTCTAATGGCATACACTTATCTACACTTCAGACACTCACTGTAGTGGACGAGAGATACAGAGTGGGTGTTGTGAGGGGGGCGAGGACATTTTAAAATTTTTAAGGGGTGTGGGAGAGAAAAAAAAGGTCGAGAACCACTGGTATGTATTATAAAAGGTAGAATCAGTAATAAAATTCAATGAAATATTAACAAAAGATTTGATGATAACGATGACAACAGAGCCACAAACTGTTGAAAATTAAAGCGTTATGCTGATTTGAATACAAACAGTTACCACGAGAAAGGTACTAAGTAATGATAACCTGTAACTCATCGTCGAACCGGTTATCAACTGCTTCAATCTCCTCACGAGTGAACACTAACGCTTTACATTCGGTTCCTTAATATTCATCCTTCATTATAAAAATCCATATAAATATCCCCTTACATTCACGCCTTCCTTTACATCGCATTGAGAGAATTCACTAATCACGTGAAAGAATAATTTTTTCCTCATCCGTGATTAGTTCATAAATAAAAACTTCTTACACTAATGCTTCTCATTCAGTCGAGGCAATAAACAAGGGCCGAACAATGATCAGAATTCAATAACAGAACGCATACCGAGCTCGTCGAAGTTCGTTCTCAAGCATTCAATTACATCTTTGAAACTCTTCTCCAGATTACACTTGAGATGCACTATTTCATCCTTACATTTTTCCATAAGAATCGGGTCTGCATCTTTCATATGCTCACGATCATCAAACTGCAGTGAGACATTGGTTTAAGATTAACACATCGATATCAATAATCAAGACAATAATATTAACACTTGTTGTTATGAACGTTACTTCATTAGTATTAGTGCCCATTTACTGGTTATGCACAAATACAGCAAATAACATTATGAACATCACAGCAACAAAAAAAAATTCCCTTTCGCTTTAATAACTATGAGATATGCCAGTTTCCATAATTCCACTCAATGGTATGCGACGTTATACCATTTCAAACATCTTTTTGTTAAGATGAATAATAATTAAAAAACGAAGAAATTTGACCGAACCGCCTGTATTGAAATCATTGCAGTAAGCAATAATGATTAATAGCACGTTAAATTGGCAAGAATTTATGACTGATCGTGAGTGAATTGGCACCGCAACATACGGGAGGATAGTGTATTAAGTTATGCACATACAGATCAAGTAGATCGATCTTTCAGCATCTCAATCAGTTCATGATCAATGCTGTTGGTAAGATGCTTCACCTCGCCCTCAGCTGATGACTGTTTGATTCAGGATTCAGCAATAAAGATAAGCAATAAATTAGATGGGGAAATAGACGTTGCCAAATGCTGAAATATTAATGAGGAGACCATTGAAAGATTTTTGGTAATGCGACAGACGCGAAAAAAAGTTCGTAAAAGAATCCTTTCATTTATTTGCTTAGTGCCCGCGAATCAACGGTGAGAATTATGCTCCTTTCACATTGTTGGCGTTAATTTTGTCATTGATTATATGTTAACGCAATGAACAAAATGGAATGGGTAAAGCAACGGCATTACAAGTTGTCATCTCAATGGCTTTTCATCTGGTGATGGACAATATCAATCGAAACGATTCAAGTGGGATCAACTTAAATATCTTATGATATTATTTGATGTGAGTACTGTTAAATACTGTAAACAAAAAATTAATGTGCCAGAAGACCACTGAGCGAATCATTAACTCGATGAATAAGATCAAAAAGTGATTGGTTCATAAGGTTATGAAAATATTACGCTGATTACAAACTGTTAGCAGTACAACGGAAACATTTTACTCAACAAGAAATTCACTGGCAAGCCAATTATGAATTATGACTGATTTGAAAACGTTAAAAAGCAGTCACAGTGGACGGAACAGAGGACGAGGAAAAGCTGCACGTACATGCACACACAACAGATTGAACACTCACTGAAACGAACACTGAAAGATGATCTAAACCACTCACATTCACCTCTTCTTGTTGCAAATATTCCACTTTGACTTGCTTCTTGCATTCTTTATCCAAATCGGCTGGCATCCCCAAAACACGATGCTCGACGATTATTGTTGACAGACACTCAATTATTTGTGCTCTTAAAAATTAAAAAAACGACACATAACGTGAAAATCACAACGAACTCTCGTTATCGCAAGTTTAGATAACTTACGAATGCAAAAACACCCTTATCAAAGATTTTGATGAAAGCTGGTAGCAAAATAAAATTATCGTAGATCGTTAAATTCAAAATAAAAAATTCATTTCGAATGCAACTCTGCACTCAACACATCATTTCCACTACGCAGTATTATTATTTCGGAGACAGTACGTCTATTTTCATCCGTGAGTCATTAATGTGCAAAGCATTCAGATAAAAAACCGATTGTGGCAATCTAACAAGGGAAGGTCACGAACTTACCCCAACGTTTCGGGGTGAGATGCATATCATTTTGTAGGGCTCGTATAGCTGATTACGAATATGCAAATATTTTTTGCGGCGGACAAGCGGGACGGAAGATATGGCGGGGAAAAGATTTTCAGTGTATTGAAGTGAGATTCTGAATTAGCATTACGCAACGGCGGCTTGGCCTAGTGGGTAGTGTGCTAGCACGAGGATTGGATGCTTGGTAGTTCTGTTCCGCACGCTGCCGAAGTTTTTTTTCTCTTACATTATTCCTAACATATTCAAGTAGTCGTAATATTCTGCAACTTCACTCCCCACAACTTTTTCAAGTTGTGGGGATGCTTCCAATTTTTATTTTTTGTTTTTTTTTTCAAAGTTTGATATTTTTTGTTTTCCATATCTGATCATAATGGATGTGTCTGTTTACAACAAAATGATCGAAACATAGATGTAGGTTACAGCAGATATCCAACCGCTCGACAGATATTTCTTTCGGATATTTAAAGCATTCATCCGCAAGATTCACTCGTATGTTATTATTCACGATATTGACTTCCTGATCTATCAGCGTGAAAATGTTTTGCGTATTTTGGAAGTGGTTTTCAACCAGTTCTGCAATCCGAAGTTTCGGGATTTCAACAGGTACTCTTGGTACGCGTGCGGATATGTCCAACAGCATCCTGATCAATTTGAAACGCCAGTCCAAGTGTGTTTCCCTCAACAAGTGACTCAAGATTGTGATATAGATAGTTGTGATTAGTTATCCTTTGTAAAATGTTCTTATTGTAACCTATATCTATGTTTCGATCATTTTGTTGTAAACAGACACATCCATCATGATCAGATATGGAAAACAAAAAATATCAAACTTTAAAAAAAACAAAAAATAAAAATTGGAAGCATCCCCACAACTTGAAAAAGTTGTGGGGAGTGAAGTTGCAGAATATTACGACTAATTGAATATGTTAGGAATAATGTAAGAGAAAAAAACTTCGGCAGCGTGCGGAACAGAACTACCAAGCATCCAATCCTCGTGCTAGCACACTACCCACTAGGCCAAGCCGCCGTTGCGTAATGCTAATTCAGAATCTCACTTCAATACACTGAAAATCTTTTCCCCGCCATATCTTCCGTCCCGCTTGTCCGCCGCAAAAAATATTTGCATATTCGTAATCAGCTATACGAGCCCTACAAAATGATATGCATCTCACCCCGAAACGTTGGGGTAAGTTCGTGACCTTCCCTTGTAAGTAGAGCTGAAGCAATCACTGTGTATAAATCAAAAAAAAACAAATTTGCTGAATTGAAGAGATATTCGAATAACTACTTCTGATTGCCTTTATTCGAGCAATACTTGGTGATATCGTTAGCGCATGCTTGCTTGAATCGATGACTGAACGTATAGTCGCGAAGTGAAATCAATTCGAAATGATTCACATAGGAACGACATTTTGTGGTCATCTCAGGACGATCTTTATTCGAAGCCAAACAATTCATCACATCACCATGATCGATATCTTCATTTAAGAACTGCTATAAATTAAAAGAGTTCCTTACGGAGTTTTATAACCATTTCATTTACAGATAATAATCACACGCCATAAATTGGCATTATGCATTATTCATCTCAAACAGTTCAAGTAAATTAAATAAACGAAACTATTGTCTAACCGAGCAATATGTGGTGATAACCGGTTTACAGGCCTTCGTAAGTGCACGATTCAGAGCCGTATCTTTAGCTTCCATTCTTGTGAACTCACTCACCTTCTCATAGCAAGTTTTATGCCTCCGTATAAACTCTTGTTCTTCGAAATGTTCTTGTAAACAACGCATCTCCTTCAACACAAACATGATTTTTTAGCATATCTGAATGGCTATCTATAGATTAAATCTGTACATAAAACTCACCTCCATTGGTTGCACGTTATTAGAGCAATATTCGGAGAGAGCATCTCGACATGCATCTTCTATGTCCGGAATTAAATTGACACGTAAAGCACGTGTTCTCAACACTCGACGTACATTTGATGCACATTCAGGTTTCAGCTGAAGTTTCATTTTTTATTGGAACAACCAGCACTACTTTACAATCCTTCAAGGCTATTAATGCTCTTTTTTAAGATATCTTCAATATATCACACTAATCCTACAGTTATCGCGGAAGCTTTTCTGTGGTGCGCATCCTGATTAGGAAAACCTAAACACAACCAAATGAACTAACAAAATACTCGACGATAATAACACATAAATGAGAATTCCACAATGAAAAATTCCTAAAATATTCTTCGCAATTGTTGCACTGATGATAACTAAAAACAATGAACCAGAATAAGATTTATAAAAAAGACAACTGGAACTAACAGGGTTTTGATCATCATAAGCAGAACGATATAAACATGCCAATACAACAGGACCAGGATCAGGTTTGTTGACACCATTGCCTTGCAAATGCCACTCATCATTGGCTCCACATCTGAAACAGAATTTCATTAAAACATAACTAAATGAATTTGGATAAAACGTTAACTGTGGATCAATATCATTTGAGGAATGAATTCGCAAATAAAAATTATCATTTTGATATTCATATACTAGGACATGATTATTCGATTTAGAACAGAATCTTTCAATGGCGTTTCACTTATGCAATGATAAAGGATTGTGGCTCTCCCATTTTATAACACATACTGAATATGACGCAATAAATTAACACGAATTCTCAATAAAATTTTTCCTGTCATTGTGATGACTCTTACAAATTCTTTTAAACACATAATAATCGGGTAGATTCGACTTAAATTACACAACGTGCACTTATTCAATGGAACTGAAGAAAAGAAAAAAGATCAAGATGAGACAAGATCAACTGCTGAGTACTTTTGAACTGCATCTACATGGCATGCTTGATAAAGTTCAGGGTCTAAGGTCCAATCTCTAGCCATGAAATACTGAATTTCAAGGAGACGCTGTTCACATTCTTTTGGCATGTCAACATCCATATGACGCATTAAACACGTCAACGTACTCGCCTCCGATTGGGCGTCCATTGCACAAGGTCCTTAATGTTATTTCGTTAAATGTGATATTAATTAAATAAACTGAACAGAAAACTAAAGCAATAACATTCACCATCGATCAATTTTCTGCATGAAGCGTACAGAACGCGATCAACTTTATAGTTCGATCCTATGTCTGCCAACTGAAAACAACGAAAAGTTAGTCAAGGAAATATCCGAATGTTTCGAAGGCTGCTACCGATGAAATAAAATGTGGAAGAATTCATTGAAAATAAGCTTAAACTCACAAGTCCCAACTAATGAGATTAATATTAATGTTAATCTCATGAGACGAGAACTAAAATCGTAAACATTGTCAAAACGTCTAAAAATCGCCCTGAAGAAAACGAGTGAAAATTCACCTTAACGACAGTAGAAATTGCTTGCAAGCATTGTGGTGTCAATTTCTGTGCATCAGAACGTTGTTGTGCATGACCCATCAGACAGTGCAAAGTTTTGCCTTCGCCCTCGATGTCACCTTTTGGACTGCAGTACCGATCGATATCCTTGAATGAGATTTGCGAAAAGCATACCAACAATAAAAGTAGATATAATATGCTCGAAACACAATCAGAATGTCTGCAAAAACAACAAAGAAGAATAAAAAATGGATGATACCTGACCACATGTAAGTACTATTTCAGGGCTCATCCTGAATTCACTCATCATCATACGCCTATGTTCTATCATTTCGTGTCGGCATTGTTCTGAGAATTTAGCATCTTTCGAATGAGCAGCGTTCTCGAGGCACAACAGAACCCAACTTAGATGAAAGTTGGGTGACGAGGCGAATTGTGTTTGAGGAGAACATTTGTATTCTTTTAATTCATGCTCGCATCCATCAACAAGTGGATGAGATAAACGGAAATTTTGTCCCATCAGTACTGCCCGTTCGCCTAAGATTTGTGCACACTGAAATATGGCATATTGCTTAGAACTACAGAACATATACGGAAACTTGGATCGATAATGCATTGCAAAGAACTGCTTACGCCTGGTTCCATAAACTGATCAGTGCGATGTTTCATAAGACATTCCAGCACTTTACCGTTTCCGGATTGTATATCCGCACAGAAGCGCTGAAAAGATTGCACAATTATGAAGACGTAATGCGCAAATTCGTTATCAAAATGCACTCCTGGTTGACAATTTTAACAGAGAAATAACGAATGAAAATCAAACGGACTTCTCTGTCCTCACGGCAAGCAAAATAAAGCTGTCGATCTAAATGAAAATCATCCGACTGCAGTTCAGCAATTCGCATAACTTCATGTTTGCATTGGTCATCGATCATCTGCATTGCATTGGGATCGGTTTGAGATGCTTTAACTATTTTGTCAATGAGGCATTCCAATGTTGCACCTTAAAACATAACCTCAAGCAATCATTCAGATCCCACTCACTGTTATCAGAAATAAGAATATTATCCACATTTCAACGACACAGAGTTGGGTTACTGTTAATTAGGTGGTGGTAATAGCAAAGGCGCATTTTTGCTTGAGAGAGTTTCTGAGTGTATAAAAATTTGCAATTGGGGGGGGTGATTTTTGATAGCTGCTTGAAACTCGCGTTAAGCGTTGAAACGTCGGCTGAATAACTCAGTTTCTAATACCTCCTTACTGAGATCAATTCATCACTGTATTCCACATTCCAAGTCGAAATTAACAAATACTATGATGTGCACGTGAATGAGGCAGCTTTGAAAGAATTGAGGAATCTTTTTGGTGTATTCAACTATGGTTCAATTCAGAAATATGCCACGTGTCCCCCCAAATAATAAAAGCTTTTCGAATGATTTTTGCTAATCGAATAAAATGAGTAACTTTCCGCTCAGACTTCCCCTGACCCATTATACATCCTCTTTTCGAAGCCACTGAATACAAATTCAGCTGTTAAATACAAAACAATTGTTTCCTATCACTATATTTGACAATGTGATAGCCCTTTCGTAGTCATTTTATTATTCCACAAATGTAAACATGTACAAGCTCATGGCATGTGCACGTGTCTCAAACGGGAAAGGATTATCTGATCATCACCAACACAAACGTTGTATTGAACATGGTAGTCTCGATCAAAAATATTACATCATTTGGTGTATGTAAATGAATACGTTTAGATTGCATAACTAATGTGATTTATTCACACATGCAGTGAATTAACAAAACTGCAATGCAGAAACCACTCGACAAATAATACAATAAAAATTTTGAAACACCCCTCCCATTATAATAAAAAAAAACAATCCTCTAATTATATTAAAACTGTACCTTGGGAATGAGGCACACGGACTTTCTGATGTGCAGATGGAGGTGTTAAAGAACCACATTGTAAACGCTTTATCGCTTCACCACACTTCGCTACAAACGGCCCAACAACTCGAAAATCCGAAAACGCCAATCGTTCAGAACGCTCTACAAATTGGATTTGCTTCAACGTTGCATTTAAAAAGAAGACTAGAAAAGAGAGTGATTGAATGTAAGAAGTATAAGCCATTCAAAAATATTCTTAACCACTAAAATGAAAAAGAAATAAAACGACGAGTGCCTAACACTTGAAACACGAATCAAGCTTCCAATTAATGACAAACAAAAACTTTTTGAAAAAAAAGATCAACGTTTACTTTACAGGAACAATTCAGATAATCGCTATTTTGAAGCGTCAATCCCTTACCCATCACGCGTACTATATGAACTGCAGTGAAAGGCTTAGAAATTATAGAATTCGATCATGGAAGAGAATGAACAAACTGCTATACCGGAATGAAAAAAAGACCGACCAAGAAAATGGAAACATGGCGTAGATTGCGACAAATTATGAATGAAATCCAACAGACACGATAGCGCATAGCCAGGCCTTTTATCATCCAAACATAATGCCATTTGTCTGTTGCCCGCTAATTGCTCCTGGCAGAACCGTTGCGCTGCAGCTCGAAATTGATCATCTTGTGTTAGATCCACCTGAATTACTCAAAATTTATTTCAAACTGAATGGAACAACTGAACCATTTCAATTCCAAAGTAGAATTCACCTTAAACTGCCAGACAAGATGCTCACAAGGTTCACTCAGCGATACTGACTCACTGAATCCGGCATCTTGAAGGCACTCCAGAACTCCCATATCACTTCTCAAATCCACTCCATCTTTTCGACAATATTTATGAATATCCCCTTTACACTCGTCATATTCGATCAGATGCTTCCTGCCATTTGCAGCTGCTTCTGCCCCTTCGTTTAACTTTTCTGCATTTCTACTGGAATAACATCCATTATGCGCCACTTTATTCATGCACTTATTCAATCAAAAAATACTTTCTTCATAATACCAAAAGTATTCAATATTACACATCCAGTTTCACTTTAAACAATTATACGAAGAATCATTCTCACATGTAGCCAAAGAAATTGTCATTGCATGTCATTGAATTTGAATGAATTCCAACTGACTACACACTACAGAATAATCAGCTTACTTTCCGGGTACTTGATGTGCATCCGGTTCGACAACTTTATTATCTTGTAATAGTGTCCGTTGATTTGGTCCTGTTAATGAATTATTCAAGAAATTTCATGCACTGACAATGTGTCCATCGAACTCAAATGATTCCTTTTTATGAATCAAAAATGAATTCGTATTATCAATAACTCTTTTCACTGAAAAATACTCTCTCGTACATTTTTAGTGACAGTCACTTATGACGTTCATCACTGACTCATATGTGCGCAAATATAACATCAAATTGCTTTCGCGTCTTATTCTGATGAGCAATCAACAAGCAAAAGTGATGACATGACAGTGAATGATACAATAATTTACCTTGATTGTCTTGTGATGCTGCTGCAGCAGCTGGTTCTTGAGGAGGTTGAACTTGATTTCCTTCGTCCTGAAAATTGTCTTCACTAAACTAAACAACATACCTGGGAATACTAACAACATGTGTAAATCCAATTTTAATGCATAGATATTTTAGTAGACTGATAACTAAAGAAGTGATAAAATTTCAATCACGAATCGTCACCGAATCGAATAATAAATTCGTTTTAACAAAGAAACGACAATCCGATAATAATTCCGCAGTGATAATTCCTTTCTTAAATGAATGTGTATATGATCTCATCCAAATATATCAAATTTAAATGAAGTGGAAAATAGAATATTTTCGTACTAGCAATTACTAATAAAAATGACATATTCTTAGTAACCTGTGCCTGTACTACTCGATTTTCGATCAGGAGGAAAATCGATACGAAGGCGATCAACCCAAATAAATTCATTCTTTTCGCCTATAAATATTCCTGTCAATGAACCGGTATGAAAATGAAAATCCAATGCAGCATCGTACGTAGAACAATATATCGAAGGGTTAGTTGTTGCATTATAAAATGCACATTTGTTATTTTACTTCAATAAAATAATCGAATTAGACATGACAAACTGCGCGATACAATGAACGAATGAGTGATAGTTTATGATAAAATCGAATGATAATCAGTTCAGCAAAGAAAACGAGAATGAAGATGTGAAACGATTCTGTAAATGACTGATGCAAGTGTTACTGCTGCTCGTTTGAATGCAACCCTATCGTTACTGGTTGTTGTTTTTTCGAATCATTGTAAATAAATCTGTAACAAACAGTTTCTCTCAAATTCTTTTACGAACGATGCACTTTTCATTGCGCACACTCTGAGCGCAACATCACCCTCTCAATTATTATTACACAGTCATTACAGTAGTTATTATGTATGTGAAGATCGTGAGCTTGCTAGACATCATCGACAATTCAGAAAAATGACAGTAATTTTCGAACAACTGAAACTTCATTCGGGGAACTCTTGCTTAAAATGAACACATATACGATGAGTCGATATGAATTCTACCTACATATTTCAACTGATTATTAATATTAATTAAGGTTGTCCTAATGTGATTACGGTCAAAAAATCAGTTCACAGAGCTTTCAATTTTACGTGATTTACACTGAAGCAAAAGAGTACTAATTTAGGCGTAGTGAGTTTTAAATACGGAAGGCAGAGTCAAGGGTTACAACGTCTCCGTAAAAAATCAAGACGTTTTGCACGAGCAAACGTCAGTGATGTCTCAAATTCAATGTTTAAGAAATTACAGCAGACTATTATATGACATATCAGCAATGTGAAATCGTGCCCAAATCATCTGAGTGACTAGTTGATTTGCTCATTAACTGATGCTAGCAGTCAAGAGTGGATGTCGCAAAATGCCCGATTGCTAAAACAATCAACGGTTCATTACATCTTTCAACGTGTGAACCAATACGATTCGAGCAAATGTGCAATGATTCATGGTTAACAAGCTGTGGCAATCTTGTAACATGATATTATAAACAGCTTTACACACACACACACACACCTTTTCATCTTATGACTGTGTATGGGACACGTGGCCTTATTGCATAAACGATTAAGGGAAACAAATATTATGCAAAAATTCAAAAAAAAAACTGTCCATGACGACAGGACGTGAGAACTTGATTTCAGTCTACATGCGCGTCCAAATGAGGCAGTCTCATTTGATTTATTTTATCTGTAGATAATGATAAATCCAATTTCCGTATGATGTACTTTCTCAGTCGCAGGAAAGTTCACGAAAAATGTCTATGCCCATTCTCATTGTGAAATAGTTTCCAACTGCTTCGAAAAGAATGTGAAAAAATTCCACAACAGTGGTGATGGTTTCGTGAAGCAAAAATTGAACAGCATTTCGTTTTTCAATAGAAACATTTCGGTTACTCATTTCCAAAAAGAAATTTCCAATAGCGCATCAGATAACCTTACGGCCGAGATGTAATGAAATACAACGATGAAGTAACCGATCGTAATAATGATAGAGTAGAATTAGAAACGGTACTCATTGGTATGAACAGATGTGAATTGTTCAATTCCAGTTCATTCAAGGTGCAAAAAACAAATGTTATGCTTTATAATGGCGTGTCATGACGTATCTATGCGATGCTTTACTTAGAAACACATGAACTGTTTTGAAGACCATCAATGAGAATGAGAAAGAGCATTAACACGTCAAGCAAATGAATAATCATCAAATTTATATCGCAATCGATCAAGACCACCAAAAAATGTTGCGAATGAATTAATGACGCGATTCAACGAATAAGGTTGAGAACAAGAAATACGATTGAAATTATGAACAATGAGGCAAACAAACGCGTAAACAACAATACGATCGATAACGTTTACTATATGTTGAGAACGAGTTTCACTATAAAAATGATCGCTTGTTGAATGAAAATGCGCATTCGTATGCACAAGTTGGAAATGATAAGTGGAGTAGAATTAAGAAAGCGAAATTAAAACGTGTCCAAAATCAACATATGTGCATACTCATATCCACAATTAGTTGGCACAACTCACAATACTTCGGCAAACAGTCGCATTTGTCATTTTCGTTATTAGACGCGCAATATTTTGCTTGGATCATGTCACTCACAGCACAAAAATATCATTCACTCTTGAGTCAAATCCTCTTTTTCCTCTAAACGCACATCATTTCTGTTTCGTTTCAAACTTCTTCCCCTCCTCTCCCCTCTTGCTAAGTTGTGTTGGCTACTTCCTCATTTACTGAAACGTTGTCTAAATCTATTATCAAGGCAGGATCCATGTTCAAAAGTTTTCCTTCCCTTCGAAAAGTTGAATTTCTACACCTCTGGACAGCCTGTGAATCTCGTACGAGTGTACGCATGGATGTATTAGAGCCTCACTTAGACCTGAACCTAAACATTATAGTAAGTAAGGCTGAACCTAAACTCGAGCCTAATTCGAACGGATAAGGCTAAAATATCAACACAGTTTGGATATCGCATTTTCACGGGTACACATACAGGTTACAATGTATATATAATATTCAGATGATTTGCAAATTATGGATTAACCCAAAACCAGACATCAATATCATCTAAAAGAATGGGCAAAAACCTGGACTATTTTGATTCGTTTGTTAGAAGTTTTTACTTTGTAATGGCTAATGTCTACTCAAAAACGGATATACGTTTTCAACAGTCGAGGTCAAGACAAATCATGGAATACTGCAACATTTTTAGTGCTTTTTGAGCGTGTTGATAGCGTGAAGGTGACCCCTTGCAAAGTTATGAAAGACACGCTGTTGCTCAGCTGTAGACCTGATTATCACGTTTTATTTCGAAGTGAATACGGACTACGTGATATAATTTTCGTCAAATATAATATGAATGGGCTTTCAATGAATTTATCACTTCATGTCTATTTTTCAGGTCATTTCTTCCAGCCTAATTTTCCTCTCTACTGATCAATCTGCAAAGCCTGCCTTAATAATCGCAGTTAATGGACGTTTTGGAACGAATGGTGCCAATTATTCCGAAATATAAACTACAAAGTGATACTTTATTTCATCTGCAATGAAAAAGTATTTAAGAAAATCAAAGAATGCTACGCACAAAAATAAATACTTCGCTCCTTTAGTAGAAGTAGAAATCACTACCCGTATTGCACTCAACTTGTTCTGAACTACTTCGTCTTAGAGATTTCCCTTCTCAAATGTTTCATTCCCTATCGATAGACTCCATTTTTGGAGCAAGCTTAAGTCTGTGAATACATAGATATCTCTTGAAATTCAGCGTGAAAGTTTATTGGAAAATTGGTTCTGCAAAAATCGAAAAAGTACTTCGGTTACTTGCACAACGGTGGATTACATAAGTACTTTGCAGCTGGGGACTTCGACACCTCGCACATACGTTTCTCCCCTCTTGACTATATCGCTACAGGTGCAAAATTGCCTTGACTTACATCGTTTGATCGCATCCCGCACATAAGCGATGTGAACACGCTGACACGTTGAATCAGTGTAGTGAATTATCGTCCTTTCACTACTGTCGATTCTCAAATGCAAAACATCATGAAGTTATAAATTCGTCTGAAGATTCCAAGTCAGCACAACGCCCATCATTATTAATCTCCGACGCAAACACCCAACAAGTTTGCAAGTTTGAATTACACTAACAATCACATCTACGCATAATGAATGTTGTCGCTAAAATGTACCAATGCCAAGAGACTGAAGGACAAAAACGATGGCATCAAAAAGCGCCATTTCGCGACCCCATAAAATTTACCGCCTTGAGTGGAATCCCGACTTTCACTATAAACCACCCAAATAAACGGCACAATCAATGCAGCTTGTGAGGTTTCACTTATGTGCATTTTGTTATCCTTATTTATGACCATTTCTTACAACCAGTTGACAAGTTCAGATTAATATGCGCTGATTGAGATACAGATTATGAGCTCAAAAATGCACATCAAAATTGCACGTTTCATAAGTTCGCACTGTATGTAATTTGCGTCATACTTAGGTTACTAGAGCTATCTTGACTTAAACTTGTACTGTAGCTGGAAAATGAAAACGAAAAAAAATTGGACGTGTGTGGCACTTTTGAAATAGTCATTGAGGAAGAACAATTAAACGCGATATTTCGAGCGTATAATGCGTGAACGATAACTCGTCTATTTAAGAATGGCTTTATTCACACTTAAAATTCATGACAACCAGTGATGGGCACGCTACTGAGAACCAATAGCCTCGCTATCGTTGATCCACTAACAAAGAAAATGTTTGGTCCGCTAATCAGTAGCGAAACGCTATCGCTAAATCGCTTAGTAAACGAAATTAGTCCGCTATTCGCTATCGCTACTCACTAGTCCAGAATCTTCGCTCAAAATTTGCGACTGCACCAATTATTTAAATGGGAAAAAACTTTACTACGCCATTGAAGGTTGAAAATTTTATTGCACCATTCAACAAAAGATATGATCCAGGAAAATAACAATAATAAATTCAACATCGTCAATATCAAACACAGTGATAACATTTTGGCCATTTCAACATCAACATCAAAAACAATGATAAACAACATCAATTAGTTGATAAAAACAAAGTTCAGGAATGAAAAAATAACCAAGCGAAGATGACAAAATTCAAAATAAAATGTCCATTATCGGATGTTAAATGAACATTATCGGATGTTGTGATTCGTCGGTTACGATTAATACAGAAACGATCGACGGTTCTTGCATGTTTACATTCATTAAGAGACAAAGAAAGCTCTTGATAGGATAAAGCTCCCTTTCTCCTACTCATTCGCATGTGTGCATTGCGAAAGATTTCTTCGTGTGATATCTGTTAATAAGTAATATCATTTTGAATCGAATGTCACAGCGCTATCCCACGTACACTTCTTTCATTATCGCTTCCTTCATTAGATGTTAGACTTCTGCATCTTAGTCCAATTTTTATGATTCATCACAGCGACACACAACCCCCAATTTCACCATACACCAACAAAAATTTACCTGTCGGAGAAGATCGGGGAATTCTCCGAAATTTCGGGGAACGCCGACAGTTCTGAAAAAGTCGCGGACGGGGAAAATCGGAGACGAAATTTTTCGAGAACGATCCTGAAAATGTCCGCGGCTCGAAAAAGGTCGGGGACGGAGATTCGGGAACGGGGACCCCGATACCCGCACCACACTATTTTGGATCACTATGAATTTCGCGATCATGCGATCCACACGCTTATAACTTTCGTTTGCGGTCGTCGACATCTTGAAAATTATGGGCGTCCCGTTTTGGATGATATTTTTCCAACTGTTTTTTTTCACTTCCGAGCTTCTGTTTGCCAAATGTTTCGCTGTCAGTTTTGACGGTCTGATAAACATGATCTGAGATGGGATGAGAAAGGAAACGCTACCGCATTGAGCAAGAGCACATGAACGACAGAAAAACGAAAACTGCTCAATCATAAGGCCTACTTTAAATCTGATACACTCAGAAGCATTTTTTCAACTGATTTCTTGTTAAATCACATCTGATCCAGCATGAGGTGCAAAAAAGAAAATGTTGTCTCCCTTTCACACGAAAGATGAGCAGGTTCTATGTGGAACCGATACACTAGAACAGGGTTACCCAGCCGGGGATCGGAGACGGCATGCCAGGGGGTCCGAGAGAGAGTGGGGTGAGAGGGAGTTGGAGAGTAGGTGCAATAAGAGGTGCGGGGGGGGTTCAAGATGAGTTTTCATTTTTTATCCATTAAAGTAGGCAAGGCACTTCGGGTTGTGAACTCGGCCGTCTACTGCCCATCTTCATTTCTTGAAATATCTTTGTTTCGTTCTGCTTCAGGTTCTGACGAAAGTATGATGTAAGGGGTTCGAGGGCTTCTTAAAATTTGTAGGGGGTCCGAGGGCATCTCAAAATTTTCTAGGGGGTCCACGGGGCAAAAAAGGTTGGGAACCACTGCACTGGAACATATGTGAATAAATGGTGAACAAACTTGCTTTGACACATAATTTCTCACTTTGCCAGTGCAACTCAACTTGCAATCAAATTCAGAACAGTCAGAGAAGTGAAGCTAGCAGCACTTTATGACCTTTTTCACGCTATTGATCAATATTTGGTGGAGGAATAGGACGAAAGAACTCTGAAAATAGGACTGGGGCTGAGGTGGTGAGGGACCCTGTAAAATGGGGCCCCGATCCCGGATTTCGCAGGGAATGACCGGAGACCTCATTCCTCATTGCAAATATGTTACCGATGAGAAATGTCTGCACTAACTTACCGAATACGTTGATTTAAAAACTAAAGATCTCTTGTATGTTTATGGAAATGATGAAAATAGAATGAGTGTTTTAAACAGACTCCTCAAATTATGCATCCTTTGTGTATGTATATGAAATCAATAAGCAATACAAGTGATAAACGTTGCAATAAACGAAACAACTTTATGTGTTTAAACGTATCCGTTAGATCGCGATTAATGATACATAACGCATCGATCGCATCTATACGATTGATTTAACATCGAATATCGCTAGCAACTGTTAGAATAAGTCACTAGTCACTTGCTTACTATCCGAAAAGTTTCATTGGATGGACCTTTTTCAAACGACTACCTCATCTCAGATCCACAGTGCACGTTCGTCATCATCACGCAAACCAACAAATTCATATTTCATCTAAACCTCAACCTCCTTTCAACTTCCTTCATAATTAATCTTGAACCGACCCAACTCACTATTCACTTTATTACATCTGAAACAATACCAACCCAACCAGCCCATTCTTTTATAAAAATCAATTCGTTCCTCATTCCGTATCGCATCACATAAATCCACAATATTTTTGGGAAGATGTTATTCAACGCCAAAATTCCACTCACAACTTTGCTATTTCCTACCAACTATTCTCTCTGATTATAATGCAGCTCATATATTCAGCTTAATTCTTAATTACATACTCTTTTGATAGTGCGCAAATCTTCACTAAAATTCATCATCGCACAATTGATCTGAATTGTAGTAGTCAAAGTATATGAAATGCTAGTTTATTTAATGTCTCAAAAAAGAATTTGCTGTTGTTTTTAAGTCGTTCCATGTTATTTGAATTGTTAACCGCAAAATTCTTAATGAATTGAATACTTTCTGGAAAACTTCACTGAAATAATCTGAAACTGAAACGCATTGTGACGGGAAACCGAGTGTCTAAAGAACATATCTACGTTGAATTGTGTGCAAGGAAAAGACTCACACTGAGACTGCTTCAGATTCGGACACATAATCCATGCTATTCTGTAGTTTTCGATATCTGTTGAACGCTTGCATTCTAGGTAAGAAAATATTTTGGAGAGGACACTTGGCTTCTACGTAAGTATGTGATTTACACGATGCGTCGATATTTGTATGCTTGATTTATAATAAATTTATAAGTTGCACGCCTATCTCTATTGTGTGAAAATTACAGATGTAGCGATGGTTGTGAACTGTTGCTGTAATTGAGTTTAATAATTTTAGTTTACCAATAATTTTTGGTGCATCTCGCCGAACCGAGACAGAGGAAGACCTGGTGAAACACTTACAAAAGTACTCCGTCTCGTTTCGATTCATGTTTATTAGTTCTAATTAAGTTCTATGCGGAATTCTACTTCAGTTTAAGGGAATTCAACGTTCGCTTTCATTGTCGATTCGTCAAATTGTGTATTCGTCAAATCGCTATTCATCGAATGTTCTCTATGAATTCAGTTATGGATCGGTATCCACCTTTTGAGCGATCGCTGGATGAACCTGTTTGGGGACGAGGAAGCTATGAAGTTCATCGTCCTACTGTTCCTCTGCAGTCGGGTAGTATCATGCCTCCTTATCCACCTCCTCAACATACTACATTGGTACATTCATCAGCGAAACCTCCGACTGAATCTGATATTTACCGGTTGGTTGTAAATGCATTATTAACAGATCTTGCCTACAACATTCATCGTGAATATGATTCATTCACCATTCGCATTCAAAAATATATTGCAGAGTTGGTATATACGGCTGGCGAAAACGATGCTTGTATTGTTTCATATGTGTACTTACCGTGGTTGTTGTATTAAATTTAGCACTTACCGTTTGGATTATGACCATATTGGATCTTTCATCGGTTAGTAAAGTATTCATTTGAAGAATAACATATTGCTAGTTCCAATTTAGATTGTGATGAAAGTCATCGTTCGAAGATACATGTTGATGAGTTTAAGATATAAAAACGAAAAGCTACAGGAACATCTTAAAGACTTTTTTGATTCCCATTTCTACCATGCAGATGAAAACATTATCGATGGTTGCATATTCTTTAATCAGTTGCCCAATAAAAATAGCCATAAAAAGACTAAAAATATTCATTCCGAAAAGCAAAATATTTCTTCAAATTTTGGAAAGCAAATGAGAATTCAGGAAGGCATGGGAGCATTGAAAATAGAAGATGACCGGATACGTGTGAGTGGAGAAGCTCAATTCGATCGACCTGTTCATTTTACGGAGTTGTCAACTGCCGAGGTTAGTATCTTGTTATCGACTTCTTTCGCTGTGATATTGAATCTCGTTCGGAAAGGTTTCAGATTATGATGGCATTTAATTCAAAGTTGATCAATGCGATCACTCCTGCAGAAAACACAATTCACTTTTTTAGCCATTCTCATTAGGGTGATGCAAAAATGTTGCAAAATATTTTTCCTCTCCAATGCATCGGCGGAATCTAATTCATGTTCGTCCAGAAATATTCCAAACATAATTTCAACCAATAATATCGCACGCGAAGCTGGCGCATTAGCTTCGAACTTCTTAGTTATGGCAATAGATTGGACGTTCCTAATTGATGCTCAGTTTTTCTATTGGTTTTATCCGATTTTTGAAGCACTTGGTAAAAACCATCCTCAGTATCACATAAGAACATTCTGCGACAACTGGACCACATCGTTGTCTGTGCGAGCTGCTCGAACTTTTCGGTGTAGGAGTAAGCAGTACTTGTCACTCGGCGTTTCTTCGTGTTGTTTGAGTTTTCGATTTTCTGATGCATTCGGTAATTCGTTTGTGTTAAAAATAAGCATTCCCTGCAAAATTTCAGCCAGAACTGTTGCATATGGAGTTCGCACCCAGCTCTCGAACTTTGGAATTGTTTTATAAATAGCGCCTACTATCAGTGACTACAAAAAGCTCAGTTCCGTATTACCTAAGAGATGCAGCTAATAGCGCGTTGTTTTTTTTTTGTAAATGGGAGTTCCCTAAGAGGTCATGCCTGGATAGCTACCGCTTTAAAGAAGTAATATATTCTGTTGTGGCAAGAGGTCATATCATACCATTATAGCAGTGGTTCTCAATCTCATTCACCCCGTGCACCCCCTAGAAAATTTTAAGATGCCCTCGCACTCGCTCTCATCCCACTTTCTGTCGCACCTCTCGTCATGCATTCCCAGGAGATGCATGCATCCGTGGTTGGAAAACCCTGCGCTATAGAACATATCACTTTACCTAATAATCATAATCGGATTCAGCGAATTAGTCAGCCAATGAACGATGTAAAAGTATCATTGTTTGTTCGAGAATGCTTGGAAGTATACGAATAGCATGAAGCTGATTTATGCGAATAGAAAACGAAACGATAAAACGATAGAAACTTGACAGTGAAACTTTTAGTCGACTCATCTAGGTTTGGATTAAGTATTACGAAGTTTTGCGTGCATCTATCCCAATGACTGTTAATGAGGGTTTTCTAGTGAATTTTTGAAGTCAATTGATAATTGTTGTTTGCTACAGTGAACGACTGAAAACGGCAAAGAACGCTCAGCGAAATGAAGCACTTACTGCTGTACTGAAAAGTTCGAGCAGCTTGTACAATTCAAAATGTGTTCATTTAGGCAAAATTTCACAGAGCGCTTTCTGATGATGAATGGAACCATTTTCTGCCTAATGCATTAAAAATTGATGATTAAAGGACAAAAAATTGAACGCTCAATTTATTGTCATTTGGGAAAGCCTGAAACCAATGTGTCAGCTTCGCGTGCTATATTTTCAGTTGAAATTTTGCCTGAACTGTTCCTGGACCAACATAAACAATGTTCTGCTGATGCGCTTATAATCAGCGATGACTGTGTTCACTGCGTCGACCTAATATAAATGCCTGGAAAGTGTCCGAAAATCGATTTATCTAGTTTGAATTTTTTAAAGTAGACAATTAAAAGAACTCGCTTCCTTCTCGTTCAACAGTAAACGGCGATACTCTGAATTTATTCAAACGTTTCAAAGCACCAGCAAAATCGATGAAACTTTTCAGGGGGAGGCTCTTACGATAGACTCATCACGTGGTGTCTTTATAAAGGCACGCAATATGAGTGGTCACCAAACAGCCATGCTTAATATGTTCCAAGATGGACGAACTGAGGCCGTATGTGATCGATTCGAAATCTTTGATAATGCACGAAAATTGTTGTTTTTCGCTGACTCTAACGAAGTTGGTCTTAAGCTCGAAAACTTGCGGATACTCGGTATGTTGATGGTTTAATTTCAATTTTTCAGTTCCACTTTGACATTTCTTTGCCATTTTACGTATGCTAACTCGGAAAAGTTTGGGAAAGAAAAATTCGTTTCTCTCTTTCATAATTATATCCCAAAAATGTAGTGTTTGAATTCTCAAGCGTTAAGCGTTAAATCTTAAAAGCAGTTACATTCTCATCAACTTGCTGCGAAGAAGCTGATAATTGCTGTGTTTTGTTTATTAGAGCTGCTTTCTTTCTGATTCAAGTATCGGTATTGAGTTATGCTTCCAATTTTATTATGGGTTTATTTCCACAAGTTAAACCAACTGTAATTGGGTTTTCTAAACCAACTGTAATTGTGTAATTGGTTTTTTTTTTCGCCTGTTGTTGAATATGCAATGATCTCCAGATGATGGCGGAAGCGTATTCGAAGGTGCCATTCAAACGGCCTTTATTAGACCTGAACCTGACACACCACTCAGGTTCGTGTTGCAAATCACATCTGTGTATCATTATACCTCCGTTAATTGTCCTCTCTTATGCAAACCTCATATCACTTGAAGTTTGACAGTATGTCTCCCATCGAAAGGATCGAACAAAAACGAACAGCCCTTCCTCCACTTGTTATAATCCTCATTTCCAACGGCACTTTCCTAGCAACATGAGCACCATGCGTCTTGGAAATATCAACATTTTGCAGTTTTTGAGCTGAATAGTTAAAAATTTAGTTAGCCTACGCAATTGAATTAGTTAGCATACGCAATTAAATTAGTTAGCATACGCAATTGAATACCATCAAATTGTGCAAAACAATAATTCATTTCTACCAAATGATTTTTTCAAATCATTGCTCTTCCACTTGTTTCCAATATGAAAATTACTCACAAATTTTCAGTTTGGAATCGCCGACTCGAAATCTAAATTTGGATGCTAGTCAAGATATCGAAATAATGAGTGCTGCTGGTGAAATACAAATGTCTTCTTTGCTTGACATTAACCTCAACTCGAAGCAGGTGAACAGTGCTCTTTGCGCGATGCAGTTCGCAATTATTTTCAACGTTTTAAGTTTGTTGGATGGAAACAATCTTGTTTTCAGATTCAATGCGTTTTTTTTTCGAAACTCATGAACAGTATTATATGAAATTGTTTGTGGGTAATCTGCCCATGAGTGATAATGCACTCGTTTGGCATCGTTTATATTTTTTAATGAAGTTGCTTAAAAAACTTATTATTTATGCCCTAATAAAAGTATTTATGCATGAACACATTCTATAAAACTGCACAAGGCAATATGCAGTTTGATTTTACGCTTAACAAGCTCGTCATATGTTTTAAAAATATGTGCATCTTTGAATCGTACTCATTCGTTCAATTTAAAAATGTTGAATGATGCATCGTAAATGTTTTAGGGTGAAATCCGCCTGGAATCAGGGAACGTGTTTATTTCGGGTTTATTGAAAAGTGAAGGTAGAGGTCATTCACAATACCAGTTGTGCATTTGTCAAAATGGACGTTTATTTATGGCAAGTCAAGGAGCCGACTGCCGTGCTGATCGTCATGTTTGCGAATAGCACTCACCTATCGAACCTTTTTTTTTGTTATCTTTTCGCACAGCTATTTAGCTTTCACCATAATATTGCTCTTTGCAAGTTTCAGTCGTGAAATTCAAAATGAACTGATTCAAAATAAAGAAACATTATGAAAATAAAGGCCATCAATTCAAAAAATGCAATACTAAAGATAACAAAAATTATAATAATGATGATAATTACTTTAGTATCTACTCAGTTGTTCAGATTGTTCATGCTAAATTTACAATACCTCCTTGGGAGTTGACAGACGTTTTTTTGTCTTCAAACATTTTTGTTATTTTCAATCGTTATTTATGTAATTGTGTGCTGACAATTTATGTATCATTTAATTGAAAACTCAAATGAATCGTTTTTCTTTTGTTATTGCATATAGCAGTTATGTTTTCAGTGAAAATGTTTTGCTTGCTGGTAATCGAATAACTGTACTGAACTGAACTTATTGTGAGTTGAGAAGCAACAGTCGTAACTTAAGAATCGACTCACCTTGTCAGTTAAAATTTCACCGAGCATAGACCAAATAACCAGTTCATTGATAAAGGAATACTTCAAAAAATTTTTATCTGATCAGTAAAACACTGAGAGAGCACCTCTAGAGGTTGTCAATTGAGACTCGGTCATACGGCTGGATGGAACCCTGAAGTTGTTCGAAAGAAAAGACTAAAGAAAGTTCATCGAACAAGAAACGATAACCGTCTTATTACTGCACTACTATTCTAATGGAAATAAACTTTAAAATCACAGAAAAATCAACGAATCGTAAGAAAATAACATGCTCAACATCAACTGTATTTGCGTCAAACATTTTCCTTGACATTCAAGACCCTAATTTCACGTTGAGTAACATTAAGCCGAATTCAAGCGCCTTGAAATTTGTCCAAATCGACAAGAAGATAAAACCTTTCGGAGGTTTCGGTTCTTTTCATAGAATATTTTTTAGTTTCAAAATGAATTGTATTTGTAGTTTCAAATACAAACTATTGTCAATTAAGTAGTACTCCGTTTTTTACTCATCATTTTGTTCACTGTTTGTTCGCATAAGTTTTTTCGCCGTTGGCGCTTCACTAGCACTGTAGGAACGAAACATGAATGCCATTAAATCTGAAATAAGATCACTTCAACAAACTTCATTATCTCTTCTTATATCATCCTCTTTCGATCCATTCCATTTGAGTCTTTTACAGTTTACGTTTATGGGTCGACCATGAAAAGAGGTGATAGTCTGATCTATCTGCACCTCAGACCACCCACTCATGGGATAATTCCAAAAATCTTCTCGAATATCAATTCCTCCTCTGCCTTCCCTATGTTCAGATCATCAATAACATGTGTGACAAAAAATAGAAAACCGTATCAATTCCTGGGAGAGTCTTGCGCGTAGAGTCTGGTATGAAAGTTCTTTTTTGACGTGTATGTACAGCTTTTTGAAATAGCCGTCAAGTGGTCAAGAATTCGAGTGCACTGAAAAGTTGACTTTTCATTCTCATGTAAGCTGACTGTTAGGTCACTTATAACCAGTAACATTCGCGTCTGGAAAGGAACCCTCCCGAACACCATCTCAGAAAACGTGTCGTGAAATTCACAGCGGTATCTCTAACCAGCAAATCATCTATGCGCCTAATGCTCTTGTTTTGTAGTTGGCGTACACAGTGCGAAAAAAGACTTACTTTTCGGGAGCAATAATGGCTATTTAGCTTCTCTTCGCATGAAATTCACTGATACTTGCTACACTACTTATCTGATTGCATGATCTTCATTCTAGTCATCTCGCTCGTTTAATCATTTTTCTTGAAAATTGTTGCGTGATAGGGTACTTCTGATTCCAGATTCAGATTCTGCACGTGTAATCGGATTTGTCTCGATTTGTGTGAGAGTGAAAGGTCAGTTTTTTAATTTACTAGAATTCATGCGTTTCGATCATTTTCTGCACTTTGACGGTTACATGTCTAAAGAAAAACTGCGCAAACAAATCAAAAACGAAGTTCGCTTCCAGATTCTACGCACAAAACTGTTCCGGATAATTATATTCTTATTTTTGCGTTTTGTTTGCTACGCAGTGTAATTATCAATTCTCGACCTGTTTTGATTCGTTCCCAAACATTATTTCTACAGCTTCTTTTGTTAGTAAAAGTTGAGCAATTTTTTGCACGTTTGTGATAGAGCTTTTGGTTTCACGCAATTCATCGCTCGAAATAACGCATCGATCAGCAGGTCTCAACGGTGAAAAACAGTATTGTCGTTGAGCGCATCTCTGGCTACGGAGGAAACAGCGCTAACGGAGTCGTTGCAGTTTTATTTGAACATGATCGAAGATGAATCTTGGTAACCTGTAAACCATTCAGTAGAAGAGCAATTTCCTCCGTTTCAGTCTTTTCTCCTGGCTCCACAGTCATCAGATAAGCCTGAAGCTGAGACTGGTAACAGAACTATATTCCAGCCTTTCGGCCTAAACTCTTTCAGAAAACCGTTAATATCACATATTTAACACTGGTTGATCACTGAATTTGCTCTGATATCCTTTCTTCTTCCTTTCATGTTGAAATGATATTTGTTCGAATGATAATCCAGTAAAACTAACAATAAATACTTTTTCTTGTCATAACCGCAGCAATTTTTCATCGTTTGAACAATTGCATTATGCATCCATCAAATGTCGCTTTCATCGCTCTATTCTTTCAAACAACAATTATTTTTCTACAGCAAAAAGCCTATCCATGGTGCTTTAATTTGAAATTTTCAAACAAATTTTCTCACATCTGAGCTTTGTTTTGAGAATCTAGATGTTATCCATATTTCCAGTGATAGTAGCCAACTGTACTGGCAGAAACGCAATTGTTTCCGCGTTTTGACTCTGAATGTACTAATTTACAAGGCAGCTGTATCCAGTCAGCAACGAATGCAGTGATGCCACAAAAAGTGCCACCCAAAGTTCCAAATAAAAGATTTGCGTAATGTTGATAAAAAGCCTCATCTCAACATGTAGAAAGTGGCACCGAAACTGCATAAGATAAATTTTTTCGACCAAAACATTACTATATAAGATGGTATGAAAATAAAAGTTCAGCTCAACACTTTCAGTTCGCTCAAATTCAAATTTGCACTGCATTTTTTTCTCAACTGTGAAATCTTAACATCAAATCCATGGTGCTTCACCTCTCTAAACACAAAATCTTTTATTTGTGTAGATTTTGGAACCAGATCGACATTTTCATTTGGACCTTACATTGTCGGTGTATAAGAATAAATCAACGGAACATCGCCATATGCGTTTGGAAAATGCTTTTTGCCCTCTTCATTCATATTCGTTTCCTGAGTCGAAAGATCGATTGATGTAATTGCTGTATAAGTGACAAGTTTAACCTTAAGCGATTTCGATCATTGAATGCTTGGACAATCCGTTGATGTTAACATTGTTTTTATCTGCTTGGTATTAGAGTAGTAATCGAGGATGCCTAGTGATTATTGTTATTTTATCAAATTATTACTTTTCTTACTACATTTCTCATTGTTCTTGTTCTTAAGATGATGATAATGATAGTAACTGAGACAATAATAGTAGCTAAAAACTAAAGGGCATCATATTTTGTTGCTATTGTTTTCAATGTGATTATCGTTGCTACGCTAGCATTTATCATGTGATTAATATGTGATCATTTTTGTTGCTATTTTATTGCATATAAATTGAGAAGGGAAAGATTTTGTAGCAATAACAGAAACGATATTAGCGTTCGATTGTGAAATGATGAAGCAATACAAACGTCATTGGTTTGTTTGCTAGTTGATTTCTTATTTTGTTGAGGATTATAATGCGTATTGATGTGCTAGGTGAATCACATTCAAGCATATTCATAGTTTGTGACAAATTTCGAAAGAGTGAACAAATTAAAAGTCTGAAAATGTAATTTATAAATTTATATAATGGAGATTGTGACTTCCTTACGATTGTCGTTTTCGTAGTGACAAAACGCAAAAGTTGAAGAAATCGAACAAATTAGCGCATAAATTAAGGGCGTTTTCTTGTTTGAATGTCCACAAAAATTTTTGGAGCTGTCCATCATTACTCATTGACATTAACCAAGTGGTCTTCATCACTTCAATCAAAGAAACGACCAAACTTTGATAACTCAACTCAGCTGCATAGTAGTGAATAGTGGTTTAGGTCGAGTGCTTTCGATGCTTTCGAATGCGGTGTTGCGTTAAGGTATGTCTCGTATAACTATAAGTCTTTCTTCGCATGAACTTATATGCAAATAATTGCATTCTTTTACCTCCTCCCTCAACTAATAATAATGTCGTTTTCACCTTCCTAACATTAAGCATTTTTCATGAAACAAAAAACCTTAACATCAATTGTTACACTCCGATTCACCTTAACGTCTTCGATAGCTAAAACATATTCGTTTATTCGATTGATCATACAACTAACTTTGTATGTTCTATTGCCATTTCTCCAGATTATAACTCATTATTCATCACGTTTTAGATCAGTCACGAAATCTTTTTAAATTAAACGTATGCTTAATTTTTAAGTAGTTGTTTCTTTCTTTAATAATTTTGACCATCTTTGAGATCACCTCAAATCTTTCTTGAGGAGATGGTAGGACTTAGTTGTAGCCATAGGGGAAATACTTTTTGAAAATACACTTCACTGAAACTTTTTGGTAAAGATTTTTGTTTGAAGCCATTCATTTGTCGCGATGAAGACTGATTAATTCACTCGAAACATAGGTAGAAAGTGACAAAAACTTTTCAGCAACACACCTGCTGACCTGATGACACTTTTTTTCGATACGAAACCTAGTCGATAGGCCCAGAAAGCATTCGAATGTAAACATGGCTCTAAAAGTACATTTTTGATTTAACACTGAGCTGAATCAACAAGCGATTCAAATGTTTGCTACGTGTGCAAAAATTAGCAATATGTTATTTTTTAAGGAATATTTTCACTTGTTCACTTCATGATCAGTTTTATTCAGCCGCGATTTTGACTGGATGTTGTTAGGGTTTGGATGAACTGATTTGTTGTTGAATATCTATCTCTATTCAGAAGAGCTCGAATTGAAACATTCAAGTAATGCAATCTACTATCCACAGAGGAACTTTCATGTGTTAGGCATAAATTAATTCAAGTGTCTGGTTCATAGGGTCTTTGTAATTCGATGAATTTCGCTCACTCATATCTTCGAACTTGCAACGATGAGCCAAGCATCGTTATTGGATGAGAACTAAGTTGACGATGTGGGTGGTTGAGATTAGTTACAGAGTGATGATAAATTAATAATTTGACGAGATTGCAAGCCAAAACATAAAACACTTAAGGTGAATGTTTTGTTGTGCAGTTAATGAATCATGTAAAATAGAATACCAATTTAAAGATTATAACGTCTAAGATAACCAACTGATTATCTTGGTGGTGCATTAACCGTTATAAACATCCCTATGTCGTAGTAATAAGCAATTCGATGCACATCGTCATATACTATTTTATTGATGATCTGTAGTATCAAAACTTTTCTGCTGTGTTGATAATGAAGCAATAATATGCATGCTAATGATAAAGTCGTTGATCCAATTTAATCGGTTTCGTTGAAGTGTTACCGTTTCAAGATCACCTATTGAAATGCAATAGCAGCTGGGTGGAAGATTGAAACGATAAAAAGAAAACGGAATGAATGGAATATAGCACGGCGACAATAGGTGAGTTGGTTGTGTGACGAACTGCACAGCAATAGGCACGGTAGTTGCAGCGTGTTTATGTTAATGTACAGAGTGTGTTTGTTGTATAAATACATACATATCTATATGTATATCTACAGTCGTCTCAACAAGCGCTATTTTTGAAGTATATTCATTACTGAAGTAAGTATTACTCGCTAACATAGTAATACTTTTCTATGTATGTGTACCATTATGAATAAACTATTCTCTTGCTATTATGGGCAACGTGAAAATGAGGTATATATTATACATTGATTTTTTTAAAATATCATCATTATTGATAATTTTTCAAAAATATGTCCTCAACTTATCAGCACTGGATTGGATACTTCTCTAGATTGGATACTTATGATAATATTCAAATGGAGTAGTTTTTGCGCTAATTTTTTAGCTTTTATTTTGAACATTTCAAAAAAGCAATCAACAAATATTGTTTAACAATTTTTTCGAAGCTATATTGTTTGTGTTCTACAGTTGATGCCATTCTAATCTGTAGATTTATTAAAAATTTGAATAAGGTGAATAGGAGAATACTATCAAATCTTTATCGCTTGTTAAAAATCAGTGAACTTCGAACGGTTGAAAACGTGATGATCATTCATCAAAGCAACGTCTATTAGAGCTGTTCCTCTTTCCTCTACTGATTAAAAAGTGGGTTCAGCTGGTGACGCATGGTGATTCAATAGAAAGTTACTGGCTGTTTCGAAACCATGAGAAGTGGGGCTCACAAATCTTACACAAAAAGCGAAATTGCTAGAAACAACAAAAAAGGCAATGAAGTAGGCTGTTAAAAATGATCATTTGAATTTGACATGCTTTGTGTGAAATTTCAGAACAGTAAACCTCAAGAAATCGTTTAGGGAATGTACTCCTTCTTTATTAAAAGCATTCATGCGATAGTTAGTTTATGAGTACCATAATGAAGCAATTATCGGCACGGCCGAGAGAAGATAACTGTTAATTTTTGAAACTGACAGTGGATTGTGCTTTCTAATAGATTCTATCCAACAACAAGTTATTATGCAAACACTCGGCCATCTTCATCCTTATTATGAAAGGAATTGGAGAGAGGAGGCGGTCACACCAGCATATGATTGAAATAAGGACAGAGAAAAGTTTCAAGTTTAGCTGCATCAAATGAGTTATGTATGGGTGACGATGTCCGTCCGTTTGTACTACATGTACGTACGAAATAAAGATCAAGACAACAGTAAAGTAAAATGATGATAACAAATATCATGAATAACCAAGCGAAATAATTAGTTCGGTCAATTATTCATCTATTTATTTATCACTTCACTTTTGTCTTAATCGTTATTCAATAATGCCCATCGCAATGCAAACGCACCTATTCATACGTAATATGAATGAATGAATGAAGTGTTTTTTTAAAGTAAATGATTGGATAAACTTAAAACTGGTTCGTTCATTGACGTATGCAATAGTATTTACAATGCAAGTACAAAAAATTGATATGAAGGCGAAGGAACGCATCGAAAGTCTGACAATACGAATGGAATAAGCAAATATTTTTGTGAATTATCAAGACAGAACGATAGCGTTAGCACATTTAAGAGCGAATTCTTACTTTATCGCTTTTACAAGAAAATTTCCATGGCATTGAGCATATGCATAAGATGCAATGGAAGACCTTAAGCGTAATCATATATGATATTATGTAGTGAAACAGAACGAATCTTTGTAGGGATTCATTTGCAGTGACCGACGACATTCAGGGTTTCATTGAAGAATAATGAAATAAAAGCCTTATTCCATAATGAATTTGTAATTTCAGTCAGAGTGGAGAATGGAGGAGGAAGCGAAGGAAAGACGAAGAAAATTTGCAACAAAATCAACACGTTCAGTGAGTGTACCATCAAGGAAAAAGTGGTATCGGAGAAGTATGTGCATTATTTCAGGATGAATTTCGCGAACTTTTGTTTTTGATCACAAAAAGTAACTCCATCTCCTCGGCAGAGTTTTTTGCTGTTGAAATGTACTCGAAAATGAACGATCTAAGCAGACAGAGCAATGAAGTTGTGCGTTTGGGATATTTATCTGTGTTAGATTTAATTTTGCTTAAGAACTGTAACAGTCAGCAAGACGACATATACTAAACTTTACGAGATCATCGTTATTAGATGAATTTCATGATGGATCTTAATGAAAGACTGGGAGAAAACGGATTAGAATAAAATTTTTTTGGTGACTGAAGTGAGTCAAGCGTTTTTCATGGTTAGAAAGCAAGCAGTAAAGTTGGTTCTGTTCCCATCTAGGCAAGAAGCCGTACTGAAGTTAAGAAGAATCCATTAGCTAATTGATGTCGTTGTTGTCTTCTAGATCGATCAGTATCTCACAAATTTTTGAACTAATCGATTTGGGTGAATCAAAGAATGTATTCTTATCAATGATGCTATCTTTACAAATCTACTTCAATTCATATATGTATAAAATTTTCGAGGGCCTATCAGATTTTTACGTTCATACAGCTAATCAAGAATGAAAATTGAAATAATAATAAGAATAAATTTCATCCAACGCCGCTATCATTTTAACTGCTTTCTTCTATGTATTAAAATGAATATTGATTTTTGAATTTTAACAATAACCAAAATTCACTAGCACCATTACAGTGCCAGCATCGATGCGTCAAATGGCATCTCAACAGTATCCCTCTGATCGAGTATGTTTCGTTATTTGCCGTTAAATAACAAATAATATCAGATATAAATATTTTCGGCCCGACTTTTCATCAACAACAAACAAGTCGAAAAACTTCAAAGCCAAAATTGTGATTCCACTGAATACTTGGAAATTTTTGTGTAATACATAGTGAGGCTCGGTTTACGACGACAGTTTCTTCTAACAACTCGAAATGATTGTAAACCAAAGCGTGTTTTCCATACTAATTATTGGAAAATGAATTCATTCGTTTCAGTCAGCATCGAGATATAGTTTAAAAAAGCATCACTTCAAATCATTTAAATCAGAAAACCTTGAAAATCACTCAAATACCGGATGAACGTTGTTGTCTGAGTCAAAGACTGCCAACTATAAGAAGTATTTAAAATGATAGCCTCAATCTTCGCATGAGTCTACTTTCGCCTGAGAGGATACTGAAACATTCGAAAAGTTTGATCGAAAATGGTTACAAAGGGAGCCGTAGTCGTGAACCGAGGCAAATTTTTGCTGAAAATTTCGGTCCCAACTGGAATTCATTATATATATGTATATGTATGTATATATCGAATAAGATACTGATCAAAATTTTCAAATAACAGAATTATAATCATGTATCAAGAAGATTAGTGGGTGCAATAGCAACTTGGCATGATATTCATGCAAATCTTTTACGATTATCAATTGATCGTGGAGAGCAATCGACAAGTGGCGTACAGGAAGATTTATTGAGTACAGACAGCGAATATTTCTCATGTTGTTCAACTTCATCGTCCAGAACCTCAAGCTTATCGCAGAGTTTGTTTGATTCCTATCTATTTTGAAATCTCCCAGTTTCTCAGTGTAGACTATTCAAATCAACATTGTTCAAACCATAATGATTAGTCGATGGAAACTGCAAGTTAAACTTGGTTTCTTTTTACTGAATTGATGTCATGAATACGTCACATATAACACGTCATATTTTCACATCTTCAACAAATTTCGTCATCGAACACAGTTGCTTATAACGAATGCAGAGTGTTCCAAAAAGTTTGATATCGTTTGAAATATGAATATCTGAATAACTGCATACCGCAGGCAAAAGAATTCAAACAGAATTTATGATGTAAAATAAAAGACCATCCTTTGAACCCACAGAACAACTCACAAGATGTCAAGTCAGGTGAATGCGATGACCATTTCAACAGTACTTCATCCATCTTCCCCGTAGATTCTCAATAAAATGAGCTCGCATCATTAGCTCACAACGAGATAGAGCTGGAGCTCCTTCATATTTAAAAAAATGAAATTTTGATGTTCAGAAACAAAGTCTAACGAATGTACGAAATGTACAAAATACAAAATGCCTTTTCATGAGTAGTGAGTGTAATTTCCAACCATAAGAAAAAATAGCGCAGTATCGAATTTAAAGTTAGTTAGTTTTTACAAATCTCTCCAAAATTTGATATCATTTGAACGAGAATTATTTGTGTTACTGAACTACAAAATGACGTTGAATTTTGTTTCGAACATCCTGCGCTATTTTCATATGCAAATAAATCTATGCAGCTTCCAAGATGCAGTAATCAAATCAAAGTGGGATTCTAATGTACTAGCATGCACGTTGTTGTCTACGCAAGAAACTGGTGTATTCACTCAGTCACATTGCTATACGAAGTTGCTTGCTTGAGGGAACGCAAAGTAGTTCAATGATGTTTGGAAAGCAAATCAGCAACAGATCATTTACAGATGAAGCAAGTACGCAAGAAGAAGACGGAACGTCTCGTGAAGAGAAGAATAAATTCCGCTCACGTTTATCACTTTCAAATCCAGAGCTGACGAATTTTCAACTGAAAGAGATGTTTCCCGAGGTTTCTGATCATTGGAGGTAATATATGGTTTGTTAAGAAGAAATTTTGTACAACTTTTCAGAACTCTTTCAGGCTTTCACATTGTATCAGCTATCTGTGGTTATTTGGGGTTCAACATTCGCTTCAGAATTCATAATATTCAAGTAGTTCATTTGGGAACGTTTTACCCATTCAGTATGATGAAATTGACGAGCGATAAGTGCAGTATTTATCGCTTGCTGGCTTTCGAAAAGCCAAGATCCACGATACCATTCTACAAAATTCTGAACGAAATGGACGAGAATGAGTTTTTAACTGATGCAAAAGGTATCAGCGAATATCTCTGGACAAGCTAAAGTATATCATCGAGTTGAGAGCGAAGTCTTATCATCGACATGATCGCATCAAACAAACAACATGAACCGAACTCCAGTAAGATCACTTACCCGCCAAAGTATTTTCAAAGAATATCTCTTCTCTACACGATATGATGTCACTATCCTGAATCATTTGTTTGCTGAACGAGATCCTTCAAAACATCTTTTTTGCAATCGACGTCAGCCACGTTTCATCGGCGACGTTTACTTAGGTAATATTTCGATCATCAATAATTTATTTTTCATCTCACCGCATCCTTATTTAACCATGTTCTCTCTTCAATGTATAATACATTCAAATAGCTCAAATCGTTCCAAATAAATTTAATGAGAGTACACAAAAAGCATCGATGAATCGTCAAGAATTGTGTGTAATGGTAATCCAGTCGTTGTACAAAATAAGTGTTTATTATAACAACCGTGACCTGCTGGGTCACTATTTTATCGTGATCTTTACCGTCATGTTCGTAGATTGCTGTACGACTAAGTCATAAATACCGTCACAAAAACTCGATGACCCAATGACTTATTCACTGAGGTTTCTCGGTGAGTTACTGGATAGGATTGCGATACTCACTGAAAATGTCTACTCGTTGATTAGGTTGTTAAAAAATTTTATCCGTAGAAAATGTCAATCCACTGATTTCGCTTCGGTTTTTTTGTTGCTTACCTACCAACGTTCTATCAGTTTTGCTTCTCAGTTACTCAGAAATAAGATTTTAATGAATTATTAAGCCATTCATTGATGCTGTTATCCTTAGTGTTATCATTGATTTTTGCATGACTTTCAAATGTCTCTTAAAACGCACTCATAACAATTTGCTGCCTGTACAATACTGAGAGAGTTTTTCAAAATTTCAGAAGTTGTAAAAAGTGCAAAATTTGCCCCCATCGAAATGTGCTAGAATGTAGCAGCTAACTTTTTATGTAGCTTCATTCAAATGTGCATGCATATGGCCATTTTGGAGCTGTTGTTCGCAGTTTCAGAGCCATACAATCTCAGTTTTGAAATTCTTCTGCATACAAGCCATTTGGAAAGCAGCTCTTAAAAATGGCAACAATAGCAGAAAAATCGGCTCTCGTTTTCGAGTTCTGTTGTTGGAAGAGACACAACTTATCGAAAATCTTTTGTAGATATGCAAAACTTTTTTTTTATCCGATCTCAATGAACGATTATACGAATACGTGAATGGTTCGAAAATTTCATTTGACAAATGACCGAATACACATTTGATTTGTCACTTACTTTGTATCCTGCTGGAGAGGCATTCATGTGAGCCCGATTGCAAAGGTCTTTTCGTTCCGTTAGCGTTCACTAAGCATTTCACTCGTCTTTGTCATTATCTGAATCGTTCATCTTTCCATTTTTCATTTATGAATAATTTTTTTATTCGGATTCAGAACAACAATTCTCACTATTTTTCTCTCATTTAATGTTAAATCAATGATTGGTTTCTCTCTCTCCCTCCCTCCCTCTCTCTCTCTTTCCCTCTCTTCCTTTCTTTTTCGAGCATTTATGATGAATTAGAAGTAGACTCAGAAGTGGGTTTCAAGATGATCTGTATTACCATTGAGAAGATATGAGCAGGTATAATGAAAGGAAATTAGTTTAATAATGATTGGATGCAGTGCTTCTTAATCACTTCCTATATCACATATAATGAACATTTGCTAATATCCGTTCACGGATAGATGATTGCTAAACTCTAGCGATATCATTCATCTGTTTGCGCATTCGTGTTCAGTGCTCTAAAGGCGAATAATTGATCAAATTTAAATGCTCACATTTTGTCACGGTGTAATCCTGATTCATTTTATATATCCTTCAGTCTTTCATATTCATCTGAACGATGTTCTCTACAATTGACTTTATGCTGACAATTAGCTTTTAGCGGTCACTATTAAAATTAGTATTTTTGTTACCGTTATTCATCCTCATCACATCCACCGATCTGGAAGTTGATCACCAACAGAAAACGATCGATAAAGAAATATGCCAAAAGGCGTTTCGCATAAAAGCTCGTCCGTCAGCAATATTGTTATCATTCATTCGGCAATAAACGTTCGGAGATCGTCGCACACATCATTCATCCCATACGATGCCTCGTTTATCGTTGTTCACTCACAAAATTTTTCCAATCTGAAATTCAACGGACAACGCTACATTCAATTTTATTGGATCACTTTAATACCTATAATTTACAGTCACCGTTTACTGACGAGTATATGTTGACAATGAACGAATACAATTCGGATGTTGTTGTGCTTAGCACAAATTCAATCGTTCAAAAAACTTCGAACAATGTGTCACGATCGATGAGCAATTCAAGCGAAGATCTACGATCGAAGAGATCGCTGAAAAACATGAAAGCGACCTGTTTCATAATCACTAAGAATCAGCGTTCGACTGAAAAGAAAAAATTAAAGGCTTCCCTTTCACTCGAATTAGAGCATCGCAGTCGGTCATCCTCCTCAGCAGAATGTCGTTCAAGAAGTCATTCAGTCAGCTCGAATCAAGATGATTTCTGCGGCATATCGCCGCGTAATCGATTGGCACTCGATAGTTCGTGTTTGCATTGCTCATTCAGTCGAAGAAATCAAAGAAAACAATTACAAGATGAAATTGAACGCGCCACATCACGTCTTCGAAGAAATCTCGGTGAGTTTCGTCTCGCAGCGGCAGTCGCCTCCAAGAATGTCCATGAACAACAGTCGACCAGCGTTATTGAGGCACCAGATATTGTTATATCGTCAGTGAGTTCAGAAGATGATTTGGATAATTCGACGAAGTATATGAGCAATGAGATGGACAGTGTAACAAGCAGTATAACAAGGTGCTATTTTCCCGTATGTTATATTCGTGACGTGGAGCGTTTTTTGATTTGTACGTTTAATGTGTTCTTTGAGAAGAATAATTATTTTCCGTCCGATATCCGATGTCTTCCCTCATACCAAGAAATTTTTGGTCTTGCTGATTGCAGGTGTTCCTTTCATCAGTCTACAGAACCATATTTCATTAACGTTTTCTAACATAATTCATTCATTGTTCAAAAATTTTTTAAACCTTAAAATTGTTAGTCTCCATTTTATAATATGATTGTCATTATTGAAAACATTGTGAACACTCTCGTTAAAAATCGCTTCCAGTTCTAAAACAGTTTTAAAAAGTTCTCTTGTTAGCACAACATCATGTGACTTTATCGTCAATTTGCTCCAGCGTTAGTCTCATGATGATATAAGTATGTGCATCAAACAGCATCCGTGTAATATCGAAGTTTCATCAGTTCTCTTTGCGGTTAACTTTCAAAAATGTTACTGCTGAAATTGTTTGTTGATATTCTTGTTTTCTAACTGCGTATTATAGTTGAATTTCGAGAATAAAGAACGCTTTGCATATTCGGAACCTATCTGGATCGGAATACTTGGTGATTCTGTGAGTACAGTCTCCAGAGGTGCTAGTTCTAGATAAGTTTCATGCGGTGATTATGATTATCAATGCCCCGCTTCTCTTTGGCTGGAAATGTGCATTTTTACTCGTTTGTAGCTGTTTTAGTGCAGTATAACTGTATTTACAACAAGCGAGCAAAGCTGAAAAGCTTTTTTGTGAGCATGTGAATTCCCGTAAATTCAGATAACTTCAGTTCCATCGAAATCGACTGTCTTTCAATGTTAGTTGGCATGTAATTCTCTGTATAGAAAGGATGATATATTTCCATAAAAGATACCATAGATTTTCACAAGGGTGGTCCTAATTTGACAGAAGTTTTTTTGGCAAATGTTATTCTCTCTTCTTGAAGAACAGCATTCCGGGTTAATAACAATCCACGCAAATATTTGTTGTAAAAAATTCGTTCGAAAGGTTTACTTGTTTTCCATCAAAGAAACCCTATTACGTAGATTTGAATTTTAGAATTTTCTTGACCTCACTTCTCGAATTGATGCCTTTCCTTTTGATAACAACTTTTGTAAAAGTCTATCCTAAAGGCTGAAAAGTCGCTTGTTGTGCGCATGAGGCGCCGAAGCGCATAGTTTGTAGTTGTGCGCATTAGGCGCATGTAGTTAACTCTCTTCCGACGAAGTTTTCACAGATTACTTCTGAACTAAGAGTTCCATTTCTGAAGGTGAAAGCAAGCAAATTCTAAACTAACGTGTAAAACTGATTTTGAAAATACTTTTCACTTGACTTTCTTAGAAAAATTTTCTGCATTTCATGTGTCCCGCTATTTTCATCGGCAAATGGCGTTGATTTGTCTAATTGACTAGGTTGATGGTGTGAACCGGAGATGATGAGTCGGTTGAACAGTTATGTAGATTTATATCGTTGCAGATTCATGGAGGGCATAATTGATGATGCTGACATCTTCATCTTCTCACTAAACTTTCGCTCCACACTCAACCTGATCTCATTAATCACAATTGAATCGTTATTTTTCGGAGCTTACTTTCATTTGTCTCAATACAAAATTTTGAGAAATCTTTTGTATGATGTTAGTGGATTTCGTGTTCAGTAACAAATGCAGTGAATGGCTTACGGATGACCTGTTCTCTCTAAATTTCAGTCTCAGTAAAATTCCGTCTCAGAATAGCGATAAGTTACGATATGTTCACAATAATATTGAATAATATTCACTATGTTGTCCTTAGATAATCTCAGCAAGAGTCATGCTGTCTCCAAGTAATAGTGATGGCAATCGACCCAAGTCAGACCGGTAAAATCTGATGAAATCGATCGAAGGTCGAAATTTAGAATTTCAAAAAATGGTTTCCGCCGAATTTCGACCAAACGGGAATTCCGTTCGGTCACTAAAGTGCAAATTGTTAGAGAGACGCACCCCAAAATCGCTCACTTCTTCCTTCTAAACCGCCCACTTTCAAAAAGCAGATTCGATCGGATTCCGAACGAACCTAAATCTTGTTCAGTTACCATCACTGCCAAGTAATACTCGATAGGAATGCTTCGTTTGTATCAAAATGAGTATCGCTATGGACTTCAGTTTTTTTTTGTTTTGCTCCTGCCATCAAGTGACAGAATTCAAACGAATATTCCAATTTGGCTTTTCAAAATATGAATTCAGAATGCTTGAAGAATTCACTGTGAATTTGATCACTTTATCAATGTCAACACTGCTCATAGAACAGTTACATAAACATAGAATAACGAGAAGAGAATACAAACGGGAGGGAATAGAAGAAATGAGGACGTATCTAACTTGAATGTGTTAGTAGCTGACAGTGATAGTGTTTCAATAAAGAGAATTACGCGTTGAAAAGAATATCCTAGTCGAGGATCAATAAGGCCTATTTTTGCAAAGATAAAAGAGGATGCTCTTTTTGAAATGAATAATTATTTGGAAATTGATGAAGCATTCATCTTATTCGGGTGAAGTGTCCTAAATAAAATTTAATAATGACCGTCGGAATAAATTTTGAATTGTTTTCAGTACACCATCAAGTTCGACATGTCCAAGTCCTCAGATTCAAACACTCGACAATTACTTCAGTTTGGAAGCATCATCAATGGATTTGAGAAACTGTATCGGAACGGGACTGACTAAAAGGGTGGAGTGTGGAGTTGCTTTGATAAGTGACAGAAGAGCACTGTTAAGTGCTGATTTAATTGCAACATTAACGCCAACAGGGCTGCGTTCGAATTCGATTGATCTGTCAACGTTAAGACGTGAAATTGAATGCTTGAATGCTAGTTCAGAGGAAAGTTCCGATAACGAATCAATCAGTAATGATTCTTTATCGAATACTCACGATTCAACTCGTGCAACTCGTTCCCGTTCCTATGATCCTACTGCTTTACCACAACACATTCTTAGAAGACCAAGTCGTATTGAACATCTTAGCGACTTGTTCAGGTGAAGTGAATGGCAAATATAAATGTGTCGTCAATAATACTCAAGCTTATCGTTAATTTCATTTGTTTTGGTTATTTCATTGTTTTGTGTCTGTTTTATTACATCACTCACAGTGTTTGAGAAGCACAGAGTTTATAATGAAGATTCTTGAAGGATATAACTCTGAAATTGCCTAACTATCTTTGTCCAGATAATTGAGTAACCAAACAACAACCCAAAATTAATTGTGAATTTAAAATATCGCTGAAATGATTCAGGCGTGCGTTAGCCAAATCGCCGATGCTAAAGAGGACGGCTGCAATGCAAGTAAATGACGCGAAAAGTGTTTGTAAGCATCGAACGAGTAGATATTGGCTGGATGATCAGGTCGTTACAAATGTCATTTTTTAATGCTTGCCAAATATTCTTTGAAACGCATCTTTTCAGCTGCAGGAATTTGACGATTGAATAGATGAGTATTTGACCGCAAGATGACAGCATTCGCACATTCTTTCACGATTGATAAATTCGTGAAGATTTGAATTTTGAGATTTGAACAATAACAACCCTTCAAAATTTGCATTTCTTTAGCTTGGACCAGCCGAACATATTTGGTTGCCATCTTCTGGTCCAGGAAGTGCAGCCAACAGCTCGCACGACACCGAATGCTATATCGGTATTTTATTTGTTTGATATATTCCATTTTTCTTCGAAGCGATTATTCTGGATACTATGAGGAATATCGTGAAAGTCTCCCGCAAATCACTCTTATTAGTGATTGAGCATTACTTGTGCGTATTGCTTGTTTCATACCAATAAGCGCAATTCGTTAGAACTTGTTTCAAATCATCAAAAATGTCGTTTAAAGTGAACAGATTTTTGTTCAAGTATTGCTAATAGTCAGTAATGAATACAAACCATAATTAGGTGAAAAGGACTGCGAAAAGGTGGGTGAAAAACGTCGTTGTGCAGCTTGTCACATCGTTGCACATACTGCGTGTTTTTCGCATCTATCTAAGGTGAGCAACTTCACAATTAACTGCTATTTCTTGACAGAAAACGAGCAAAAGAATCTCTTATTATTTCCGTTCTCTCACCTGTCGTGTACTTAAAATTATTATGCAATTGCAAATACAATTAAAAATCATAAAATGTCAGTAGGTGGTGACAGTTTCAAAGCGAAACGGGTGGTAGTTGTCAAGGTTTGCTTTTTTTCACAGCAGTTTGAAAATGAGCCGTATTTGGGAAAAGCAATGAATTGGTGTTGTGATCACGCTGAATCTGAATCAGTCACACTGAACTGAGAACGTGTTGGTTGTTTATAGATGAATTTAAATTGCAAAATAACATATCGCGAAGCAATTTACAAGAAACAGTCGAGAAGCGAAGTGACCGAAGCGCTAAATCGTCATCACTGGATACATCGCTGGAAGCATGAAGGTCGATGCGGTCGTTGCGGTAAATCATTTCAGCATCGAATGTTCCGTGATAAGGTATCACACTGCTTAACATCATGGCTACTCATCAGTGATCGCTTATCGTAATTTTATGCACGTTCACAATGACATCAAATTTTCAATGAAACGATCGATCCTCTTTAATCACTGCCTTCATTCTTGTCATCTCCTCAGTTATATTTACAGACCACACTTCATAGAATAATCCATTTATTTATTTTCCTTTAAAATGTGACATTGTTGTCTTTGTCTCATTTCATTGCCTTGTAACTATTGTATTTGCCCTTAATTGTGTGTGAAAGGATGATTGTAGGAAGTGATCGCCATAACATGCTCATGGTGCAAACGATCATATCACAATAAACAAGGCTGCTTTTCTGCTGCTTACTTAGAGGAGAGATGTGATCGAGGCGTATTGAGCGAAATGATCGTACCGCCAAGTTGGATTGTTCGACCACCTGCACTGAGGAAACGAATTCAACGAGACCCAAATAACAAGAAATCACATCAAAGAAAGGTTACACTTCTCTACTATTTACTTCAGTGCAGCATAAACTGATAATAGCATACGACCGGAGTTCAGTCGCAATCCAGATTTCAAAATCTTGAAAGAGGATTCGGCCGGATTCCGACCAGTGATTCTAAATTTCGGTCTGAATGTCGAATTCCGGTATTTAAAGAACTCGATTCGGTCGGATTCTGATCGAATGCGAAGTTCGTTCGATTACCATCACTAATACAAACCACTTGAAATCAACAATTATGACACTTTTCAAACTCGATCACTGAATACATCATCAGCCACGATATTTGTGGATTTTTATCATTAAGCATACTCGTCAACTATTTATGTTAAACTATTGTAAGTAATACTATTCGAAATGCAGCAAACACATCCTTTTATTGCAGCAATGCAAAATGAGCATTCATCTGTGTCATGCTCAAGGCATTTTCAGTATCGTCCTTTCATTGTGAAACCACTCGAGCCATCGTTACCAGCACCAAGTCAACCACTTTTAGTGTTTGTAAATCCCAAATCCGGTGGTAATAAAGGTTCTAAAGCGTTACACACATTATGTTGGCTGCTCAATCCGAGACAGGTCTTTGATATCACCAGTATGAAAGGTCCTAAATATGGGTACGTTTATATATGACGTACAACATGAGTCCGATAATATAGAAAGTAATATTGAAATTTTTCATGTCCAAACTTATAAATGCGTCTTATTTTTGGTAATTATACCAAATACTTATTCTCATCGATATTATAAGATTATCTTTCAGATTAGAGATGTTCAGAAAAGTAATTAGACAACTTCGTATGCTTGTTTGTGGAGGCGACGGTACTGTTGGTTGGGTTCTCGGAACGCTTGATCAAGTGAATATTATCGAACTGCTTTTGCTTTTCCATTACAACCAACCGATTTTGATAGTTTATTCGCATAATGCGCTTATCGAATGATATATATTGAAATGAGTTCATATTTGCAATGAAGTATGAATCATTATATGTTTATCTAACGTTCGTTAAACATTTCTTTCACAAAACTCATCCAAGCCATGTATCGTTATTTTTACTCTACAATTACAGCTTAATTGGCCAACCTATCCACCAATGGCATTACTCCCACTTGGAACTGGGAATGATCTTTCTAGGTATGAATTATATGTTTAGCTGATTTATTCTTTTGAATGGAATGCTCAATTTCAAACCAATATTGAATTACTTTAGAAGGTGGTCAAGTGGAGATTTCAACATAATGCTCTGAATCCAGGATTCACTCGACTTGAATTTTTTAGAATTTCGAGCAATATCTCATTAAAATATACCACTTGTGTCAAATCCTCTTAGTTCTAGTGAAGCCATAGTAAGAATACTAAAACTACCATCTACAATAACAGAGAATCATAGTGCGAGTAATAATAGCAATGACATTGTTATCCATCAAATTCGATTCTGATGATTTCGTTTGAAGGTGTATGGGCTGGGGTGGATCTTTTACTGATGAGCCACTCAGTCAACTTCTGAAGGCAATTCTACACGAAACATCAATCACTCATTTGGATAGGTGATTCTACAACAGATTATTTTCGCAGAAATGTATCTCTAATAATTCATTTTGTAAAATCCAAACAAAATACTCAGGCAGTCTGTATTGAACTGTTCATCAATCAGTTGACTTGTTCATCAATTCAAAGTTCCATTAACATCTGTTCATTTTGATACCTTATAAATAACTTCAGTGATGGTTGAAATAAACTAAAATGGAACTATCCATTTAGAAGATGTTTAAGGCGATTAAACATTTGCATTCATTGATGGTTTTTGCTCATTTGCGATGAAGAACTTATCTCTTCGATGTTCATATTAGGTGGTGATGGTAGTTTCAGATGGCAAATTGATGTGGAGAGCTTATCAACGAATCAAAGCGATCTCAGTGAGGAGTTCAATGAAGCCGTGCAAAGCACATTACCTTTAACAGTGATGAACAATTATTTCAGCATTGGTGCAGATGCTCATGTTGCGTTACAGTTTCATCACTCAAGGAGTTGGTCTTTATTATTCATCTATTAGTATGTTTAATGCAATGATGAATAACCCTCTCGGACATTGAACCGAAAGTGCAATTCGTGGAGTACCTAACAAGTTGATCGTAACAAGTGACATTCAACTGTAGGAGTCTCTACCGGATTTCTACAGGTGGCTTAGAAACTAGAACCTGTAATATGTTGAAATTCAACGTAAGCCTCTATTAAGGTGCCAATCCACAAATGTTAAACAGTCGATTAAAAAACAGAATCGCGTATGGTGGACTAGGAACAATTGATCTTTTCAAGAGAACATGGAAGGATCTTTCTGAATTCGTGACTCTCGAGGTTGGTCGTCTTTTACAATCATATCTGTTCATGAATTTTGTATTTCATGGAATTCTGAATAATTCCACTATTTTAAAGCATAATTTTGTCTCATTTAAAAGGGTCTATTACATAGATAACTGCATACACCGCAATCTCTTGAATAGAAGACCTAGGGCCTCTAATTTTTGGTTGTTCGAAGATCTTGAATAATGTTTGTTTTCATTTTTATATCGAGCTCACTTTCTGAATTTTGAAGTGCGATCATCGAGATTTCACACCGAAGATAAAGGAATTCAAGTTTCATTGCATTCTCTTCCATAACATCGCTTATTATGCTGGTGGTACGATTCCATGGGGTAACGATGATGATGAAACTACGAGGCCATCAAGCTGTGATGGTAAAATCGAAGTGCTCGGTTTTACAACGGCGACACTGGTCGAATGATCATTCCATTTCTTGCCATTGTTTCTTTTTTTAGGCCTATTACGATTCAAAACTATTAAGAGTAATGAATTGTTAATGAACGACAAAATTTGATTGTATTTCAACTGTTATTGCAAGTTTTCGTTTGAGGCTGCTTTACAAATGGGTGGTAAAGGTGAACGAATTGCGCAATGCTCGAGTGTGCGTATGACAACCACAAAACCAATCCCTATGCAAGTGGACGGCGAACCATGCCTTCTTGCCCCATCGATCATCACTCTTAAATTCCACAGCAAAGTAACCATACAGCATTCCTAATTCACTGTTGGAATCATCAAATGTTTTTCTTTATTTTCATAATCCTTCTGAATTTGCTCTTAAATAATCCTGAACGAGTTTTGTTAGAAATTATTCAAAAAGTGAAAATTTTCTCAAAGGCACAAATAGAATCTAGCATAGTTATCGTGTCGTTGTTCTTCGTTCTTGAATTCGATGGTGTACTGAACGCGTGGAACTTATTCAGTGACTCTTTGCACCAAGTATTGAAGAATAATTTTGAGATTATTCCAATTTTAGCAGTTCGGAAACTGTAGTGCAGATATTTCATATGCGTTTTGCATATGAATAATTCTTATTTACTTTTCTCGATTTTAAACAGTTTTCAAGCTTTCCGGTTTCCAGTTGCTGTGAATTTTATATTCTGGTGGATAAATTTGTCGACCTACTAAATGGCCTATTAGAGGAAAGGGGTGGAGTTGGAAGAAAAGGGAAAAGAAAGAGAGAAAGATGAGAGGATTGAGAGGAGATGGGAGATGGAAAGGGAAGGGAGGGAGACGGAAGAAAAATAATGGAAGTGAGAAAATCCACTTGAAAATTCAGCAATTTCTGGACCATACCATTTCAAGCCCTCCTCCTCTGGAAAAAAGGCTGGCTACGCCACTGATTGGTTTCATGTTGACGAAACGATTGGTCTCATGTTGTGTCAAGTAACATGAGTTTAGTGCTGATCTTGAAGGTTCCAATGTTGAGACGAGAGAAGAAGGTAGTGCATGCATCGAATCGTGAAGCAGTGAAACCGTTGTCACCATCAGCAAACAGTCAACTAGCGTCAACTTCGTTGATCATGCAGATGCCGGTACTGGTGATTGGTCGCAATGATTTCAACACTTACAGAGATGCATTTGAAAGACTTAGAGACTCTGGTTCGTACAATAATAATATGCATATTCAATTCTATCCAACTGACCATGCACTTGCAACAATTGTCAGTTTCATTATTTCATCAAAATCAACCTATCAAATTTCCAAGCCAAAATTTCGCAATTTCAGCGTACGAGATTGGTGTAATCAGTGTTGAGGCTGAAACAGAACTGAATTTGATGCGTCATCAAATACAAAAATTATTACATGAGCACTCATCTTTACCTTATGAACCTGGTGATGATTGGAGATTTCTAGATTGTACGTTCATCTTATAATTGCTTTATTTTTTCTGCCACTATTGCTTCACATTGTGGAAAACTTTTGGTTATGGCTGTAAAAATTCGTTATCATTTATCATGAAGTATCGGTAAAAACGTACGCATGGATCCTAGCATTGTCGAAAGTGTACCGATCTTGTAATGGCCAGCATATTTTACTGTTACTTGCTCATGAAAACTTAATTGATCAGCTACTCAAACTGCCCTTGTTGCTGGAATGAATTCTGATTCTCATCCACGCACATATCTTTTGCGCATAATTCAGCCCTCACTTCTCATCCCTTGGAATTATCGTTTATGGACCACCTAAGCCATAGCACATTTTCGCTTCTGATATATAATCTCCATGCATCATCAGCTTTTTGCACTATTAGGAAGCGGATGAATGATCGAAGTGCGTGCAAGTTACTTCCTCGTCGTTTTCTTACTTTTGCATCCATCTTCATAAGTAAAGCTATACATATTAGTTATATATGGAACTTCTCGTGGCTATTCGCAAAATTCCACTGTTGTGCAAATGCTCTGTTAAATAATGGTTTTGTTGACGGTTCAGATTTCGGTGAGGAAATATATATGCGTCATTTACACAAAAGATCTCCTCAGATTGTCTTAGAGGATGAGTTATTTGCTAAATACCAAAAAAATCACTAATTATATGAAAGTGTCATATATTGTAACATTACCACACCTTTATGAATAACATTAAATCTCAATTGAGTGATACTGAAGTAAAATGGCTGCTGAATCTTGGTGATGTGAACAATTGTAGATGTGACGAACGCAGAAGAAGGAACATTCCGAATTGCTCGACACCAAGAACATACGCACTCCGTATCGGATATTTGTAATTTAGATGATTGCCTGATGATATTGGATGAGCATTTTACATCAGTCACTTCACGATCATCAATTCTTGGCTCCGATCTTACGTTCGATTCCAGGTGGTCAAGATCTACTATTTCGATTTGTTTCAATCCAGAAATCCACTCAATAGTTATTGACATTGATTCTATTTGAATTTTCAGTGCATCGACGGATTCGTATCGTAAATCGTCAACACGTCGTATCAGTGATACGGTACGAATCGTGCTCAGCAGTGACACACAGGAGACACTCCTCTGAAATTATATGAGAGTAATAGTCAACTGAATTTGCCATTTAAGAGAGCAATTGTTGAATTCTTCCTTATCGCTTCGCGTAATTTTATTATCGATGTAATTTAGTTTCTCATGAATGTTAACTTTTGATGAGATAGATCAGTATGTTTCATCTCGAAATTTTCGCAAGTATCATCAAGCACTGATAACCAGCTCAGATGTGAGTATTCATCCCAGAGGAGAACAGTTTGCTGATCATGGGTTACCTCTCACTCACTGCATATAAATTTATCATTATGGTTTTTATGAAGCAGGACAATTCACATCAGTTCAATTCATTGATCCGGCTCATTATGTCATTCCTGAATTCAAACGTCTTACTCTCTGGCTTAAAGTAAACGTGATGTTCTTTTTTATCGAAAAATTTTCATCGTTCTTCAGTGAGAACATAAACTTGCCGGTTCATTAACGATCAGCAAATGAATCCTTCTGCGTCCAAAAAAAAAACCTTCTAATGATTCTCAGCGGGTTTCAGTACGTATTTTTTCGTATGAGTTCTCTTGCTCCCGGTTTATACAACGAGTCTTGATGGTTTTTGATCCTTTTGTTTCGCTTCCATACGAAAAGTGTACAGTGCTTACAAGGAAGGGTCACGAACTTACCCCCGCCTTTTGGGCGGGGGTAAGTTCGTGACCCTTCCTCGTTAGTGTTATGGTAATTTATGCAATGTTTGTGGTATTTCGATTATCATTTCTTTCTTCGTTATACTCATCGGTGCATAGTTACAGCGCTGAACAAAAAGCTATCGAATACTGAAAAATAAGCAAAGTACGCTACTGTATGGTTGCATCATTGTTGGTTCTTTAATAGCTTTCGATTGAAATATATTCAACTTTGTAACGCTCAACAAATAAGATTTTGAGCTGATAACTTATATGCTCTATAATTATCGCTAATTATGCATCATTTAATGATTTACTTGCTAAATTCACCTTCACATTGTTATTTTGTGATATCACCTAAAAATGAAAAGATTCAAAGCATAGCTGCCATGAAACGAACGTTTCATTTGAGTAGTGCAATAGAGCACCACTTGGGAACAATTTCATTGGCATCAAATACTACAAGGAATGAGTTCGTTCCCAATGATACCGATCAAGAACAAGTCGAATTTTCTGTTGTCATCCAAATAGAAGACATGAGAGTAGAACTTTCGATAATCAACACCTTGTCATTCTCCAAGTATCATTTCAAAAATTACCATTGGATAATCTTTTTCGGATGATTTCTGAATTGTGCAAGTGTAATAGTATCGTGCAGCACTCGAATCACAATCAAAAACCACTGTTATTATAAAATTTATCAGTCTGTTGCAAAGAATGATCAATTCCACATTCAACGGAGCCTGAATCTATTTAAAGATATTGTGAAGTGAGACGAAGTATTCGATGTGTGTTTGCAAAAATGAGATAATCAGTTTTGCTGTCAAGAAAAGCCAGAAAAGGAAGGTCGTTACAAATGAAACAGTAAGCCAATGAAGTGAATCAAATCTCGAGTCGTATTCAGCGGAAGTTGATGAAATTCTTCGAGCTGCATCAGACAGCTGCACTTATTCGTAACAAATGACATTGAACCTTATGTTGAATGGAGCTGTTTTGAAACTCAATAATTGTTCAGAAAGATTTTTCCTGTTTCTACACTGAATCATTTAAGAAGTGCCAAAATGTGTGAATAAGTAAAAGTTTTCGTTGTAAAACAAGTATTGTATTGTGTAGTAATAAGGAGCAAAATAGATGAGTTAAAAGGGGACGAGGATGCGTGTTAAACTGAAGTAAAGCCGAGTTGTAAAAGCAAACAAACCATTTCTGTTCATTTCAATTCAAAATATATTTCATTCCATACGATTATTCGATTTCATTTCATTCATTCGATTTCATCGTTTACACTCTGCATTTTCGCTAATTCTTCACTGTTGATATTTGTATGAGAAACGTTCATTTATTTGTTTACTCTCCTCATACAATCCATCCTTTCCACAGATAGATGGATCTGCCTGCACCTCTTCGATTACGCAAACAAACGCCTGCCTGCTTGTAAAATATGACGCCTGTTGCCTGAACGATTGATGCCGCTTTGTTGCGTCTTTTATAGAGCTTTCGTCCATCAACAAAATACCTTCGCTCAGTTTTCAACCACCAAGTCTGTTCTTGTGCCACAAATAGCTTCTTCTTCATTTATGTGTAACGAATGCATTTCATTCATTATTTATTTGTTTACATCCTCACTGATTGCTTATTACAGCATAAGCTAGTTAATGGATTGATTCCTTTCATTGAATACCATTCTCATCATCGCCATTCAAAGCGCAAAATACAACAGCACTTCGTTAATCTCTTTCAACTTTTGCAAGTATTTGTCATTGTTCATTCGCTCAGCGTTGATCATCAATTCCTTGAAGTACTTTTCGAAAACATTTCAATAAATTTTGCTCAAACCGGAAATTAATGTTTACATGTTCAAATAAACTGAAAAATTATATGAATGATTACAGAGTTTCAGTTTTTAATTGGAACCATGTAAATCTGTGCATAGGTAAAAAACGATCGAATGGATAAAAATGAAGCGTAAGTATGTATACATGCACATATAGCACCATGCACAAAAAAAGTTTGTCTCTATCTTTTGTGTTAAAATTTTTTGAGGATTACTTCATCAGTTTGGATGCACCACCACGTACGATTATAATGATCAGGTGGCTTGTTTTAGACATTGCAAGTTACCAATATTAACACGATGAACATTGCTTTATGAATAATGATCACTTTTGTAATTTTGTTATCGCTCATTTTAACACTTTGTTATTTGTCTTTGAGAGATGCGTAAATAAACACTTGTTTCTTGACTTTTGAAACCACTCATTCATTTCTTTGAGAATTCATTTTTCAGTTTTTTTTTTTCATTTTTCATCAATCGTCAGAATTTTTATTTACTGCTGAGACTAAATGGTCATCTTCATCGGTCATACTCATTTTTCTCAGACTATTAATCATTTCTTACAAATTCATATATCAAAAGAAAGTAACCTACGTTAAGACCTCATCTGTAAGATTTTTTGCGTATCAGTTGATGCATTTGTTGTTTTAAAATTTAAAAAATGTCCTCCTGTAAATATTCCCCACCATGACCAATAAAAGCCCCGTTATTTAATGAAGACACAACACTCCCAATGAACACTTCAAGATTTTCCATCTGAATTTTGGTACTTCCAGCTCAAGCGAAACTACTGGTTGATGACGCAAAAGGTTTTATTTCTCGGTGCTAGAAATGATTGTGATTGAAACAGAGGGGAGAATAAAACAGAAATGGAGTAGGAATCGAATTTGTGCCGAAGAATTTTTTATTCAGTCTTTTTCTTAATACAATCCTCATATTCTGAACGTATCATTGAGACGATGCATTTGATAAAATGTGAAAAATGCAACGATGATGTGGTACGATAAGACCGCAAAAAGAGGTTGAAGAAATTATATTACACAAGATATCCAGCATTCATTGACCGTCGATCAAGGCTGTTCTAAGATTGTGTTGATACCGAAAAGCAGAGCTGGGCACAGTTTCATCAATTGTTAATCATTAATTACCACGATTAATTTTCTCATCAATGGAGCAACGATTGCATTACATTTGAAAAAGATACGAAATTAGCATCTGCAATGCCTTTCTGGAGAGGTATTGATTTAACTCGTAAAAATTTTCACTGTGTGGAATCAATTCGTTTAAAATTCTTAAGAAAATGTAAATTGATTTCATTTAGAGTACGGGAATAGTTAGGTCCATTTTACCTACTGTTAACAGATCACTGAGAAAACGTGTCGAGAAGCATTTTTAATGATTGATCAATGTTAAAAAATTATTATCATGGGAGAATCAGATATAATGATTTGAAGTCATTCTGAAATATTTAATCAGAGTTAATCTGAAATTAACAAATATCGTAATGACTACTGTTAATACTTTTTCCTTCATTCAGCGACTTAAGGGCAGCGTAGTTAACTTTTTGGATAACAACTATTGCCATTAGCAGTTTGATTAACGGTGCCCACCTATGCCAGTAACCAGCAACTTTTGATGATTCGTTCTTTATTGTGTCAAGCTAAATGCTTATCTGATGCTTCGAGCCATATTTATTAGCGATGTGTGTAGCAACTGATACAGAATGGTGCTATCGGGATAAAGCATCATTCAAAGATTCTCGATTTACCGATCAATTTCGACCTCGTTCAAAGTTATTTTTCCGATTTCCTAATTTTTTGATCACTCATGAAGTCTTTCTATTTTGTTTTAGGCAACGGTGTTCAAATACTTCTAAGTATCGCTTTTCCTCTTTGCTCATGTTCCATGTTTCGCAGCCGTAAAGAAAAGCGTATTATTGCTTTGTAAATTTTCATTTTTATGTGTATTGTTATTTCATTTCATTTCATCGTTGTAATGATTTGTTTAACTGCGAACAGATTGAGCGTTGATTCTATGCTTCATCTCTTCAACAGATTGGCCTCTCGATAAAATGATGAAGTAATATTGCATTTCATCACGAGTGTTAGCAGTGATCTTTAAAACATCTGTAACTTCAGTTCTGGTATTTGAGTTGTTGCACTGATGAGGTGTGCACCCTCGTAGAGAGTTGTTTATAACTCAATCTATGGTGTAATCAAACAGTTTTCGTGATAATGGGTAATTTTGTTTCACACATGCTGTTATTTTGCAATGAGTTGAAGTTTCTGATCTTTGCTGTTAGACGTTTGTAGCACGCTTGATGATTTTTAGATTGACACCGTCCAATCGCAAATGCATAATTTCCCACAGACATTTTCGATTGACGAAATAAAACGTTGCTTTGAAGTCTACAAAATGTATGATTGTAAATTGTTTAAGCGATGTTATATTATTCTCTTTGAGTTTTGATCGACGCATCCTTTTGTTAGGATAAAACAGGACTTGAATTATTCGATTTCGTTCGTTTCGTTCATCATTCAGATTTTGCTACAAAATGATTGCAGAAAGTTTTCCTGGTGATGTAGCCAAATGAATAAATCACAAAAAAATTGAGTTTCTATTTTTCGTCCGTAATTGAATACTCGTATTATGAAACGGCATAAGTGATCGCAATCCAAAAGTAGATGCGCCTACTGACAGCATCTGCATTCTGGAAGGCTAGTGTTTATAAGTTGTAGCAAAAGAACAGCAACAACTACAATGACTTCCTGCAACTGTCAGCAGCATCTGACAACCACTTTTGTTTTATACTGAAATATCGTACCGCAAAAGCGTTTCAAGTAGCGAATAGATTTAGCAATTCAACGAGAGACCGATCCATCTAAAGTAGCTGTAATCGAATGCTGCAAAAGTTTAAAAAAGCATTTTAATGAATCGCAAAGTTGACATTTCGCATAATATATTACACATAAGCAGCTATCAGTTACTCGTTGAATCATTAATCTAAAACCTCAAACGACGCGTTTTAAAATAAACTTCAACTTTATGCTCTGGAAACTTTGCTTTTTTTTTTCAATTCTTCGCTATTTTACGATGTGCACATTGCGGACTAAAATTTCAGCAATCAATCAATTCATTATCTGTTTCACAGAGATGCGAGATACTTTTCGTAAAGATACGAAATGAGACAATTTTATGATACACTGAAATGCAAACTGTTTGATTGATGATCTGATGCTGCACCTTATCAGTATATAAGAAAAATTACGATGTGAAAATAAAAAGATCAAATACGAAACTTTGACTTGGGAAGCTGAAAGCTCCAGAAGCATAAGCTCGAAACGAATGTGATTTTAAAAAGATATGAAAAGCAAGCGCTCCCAATTATTTTGAACGAACTGGATCACCGTATTGCTCTCGATATGTTTTTGAAAATGCTTTAATTTTTTTTGCGGTGATGTAGTGTTCAAAACTGAGCTGTCCATAAGCGAATGTGTATTATTGATGAAGTCGACAAGAGATTCACATTTTTGCATGTTTTTAGCAGATTCATGGCTCACACTCAACACCTGCCTAATAATGTACCACTTTCAGAAGTGCAAACGATTTATTGGCGTTTATGTATTTGTATAAATAATAAGCCATCGCTTACTTTATGATTAAGAGTGCGCTGTTAGGATAGATTAGATGAACGATTAACGATTGATACGCTCTCATGCACACCTGTAAAACCATAAAAATCAACATTGGAACGTTTATCAATAAAACTTTGTTAGTGGAAGAATTCGAAAAGAAAAAATTTTTGGCACTTATTTGATGCTAAAGAAGAAAGTAGCCACACCACAAATTTTGTTTTCGGAGAAATTCGATATTCATCAGATTGCGGTTTTTAGATGGAAGCAATTAGACACAAGTGCAAATTCGAATATACAAACATTGACTTTCTCCGTTAATGTTAATCGAATTCAAAGATAGCTGAATATGGTCACCGACTGAAGCGAATTAACTTTTAATAATTGTGCAGAAACGTTATGAAAATGATTTCGAACTGACTTAGCATAGATCGCAACGAGATGAATTTGATCGATTTCCGATATTATGTTCAATGAAGTTGAAAGATGCCGATAAACGAACATACAAATTATAGTTGTTTGATGCGATGCGAAAGTGTTATATTATCAGATTATATTTCACATTCAATTTCCTTTCCTTGCTTGTTTATTTATTTATAACGTTTTCATGCACTGCTTTTCTGCTTGCAATACATTTCATGAATTCAATTCACTTTTATGTCCATGCATATTTCAAGAATGTTTTCATAATCTTACAGTTTTTGTAAACCAAAATTCATCGTTGAAAAAATTGATTGGTATGTGAGCATATGATCACCGTATTGCTTTTATTAATATAATTTTTATTCGATTGCCACTTAAGACGTCTCCAACCGAATATCGCATCATTATATGTGTGTGTGCGTTTTTAATTTTTGAATTTGTTTACATTTCACACATATTTGTATAATGCTCATTACGAGGTCGTTTTTTTTTTCGGTTCCTGCTTTAAAGATATTCAGCGAAAGTTTTAAACGATACTCTTGAGAAAAAAAAAAAGAACAACAACTTCAACATCTACAAGAAATTTCAGTTTATCTTTCATATTGGTAGAGGGATACCTTCAACAAAAAACACTGAGCAAGTTTTTTTTAGACTGAATTAAAAAAAACTTTCGGCAGTGCAAGTGCTGATGAGGAGAGTTAGTGGGATAAAGTACATTAAGAAGTGCTTGTGACGGCTGTAAAGAATTCAGAATTAGCTCATTTTCATTATGTTAAACAAATACTCATAAATGCACTCTTGCGAATAACAAATTCAAGATATCATTTATTTTTTATGAGATGTACAAAGATTACAATTCAAAAATGTTGACATCTGATAGTGAATCTAAAGGAATTTGAATATGCGCTTAGTTTAAGTGCTGAATGCATAGCACTTTGATTCATATTTATGTGCATATTATTCATTTAACAGAGGATGCACGAATATTGATTAGAAGTCAAGGAGGTATTCAGACAAAATGTACGTATAAAAAATACTTCACGGAGCGATTGAACGACTTTGCCCATAGCTTATAGACTGCGAAGCATCGACGTTTCAGATAGTCCCATTTCGGCAAATCACAGCTTTTGTTGGATCACTTTCAACAGCTGTGTGCACGGTTTCAGCATACACCGTTGCCGGACATCCTAACAGTGGCACGGTTCGTGTCTCATTTTTGTGCGCTGCGTTCAGAGACCACACCTTGTCTTTCTAGCTCTTCCTTCTTGTTGTTTCCATTCATAGCCGAATAATCCATTGCTTACTCTCTAACAAACATAGCTGCTCACCCAAAAAATTTTAACCAATCTTCCAAGGATACATATAAGAAACAGTGAATGAGCAAAAAATGCGAAAAGAGAATGCGCCAAAGACCACGACAACAATATATATATATATATATATATATATATATATATATATATATATATATATATATATATATATATATATATATATATATAATATTTACATATTGATACGAATATGTGATGATTGCTGTCATAAGGTAAATGAATAAACAGAATACAGATCGTACCCATATGAATCATAAAATATCATTTAAAAAATCATCCTCTACAAAGATATAATGTAGCCAACAAACGGGAATTGAAGAGGTGAGCATTGTGAGTGTTGTTCACTCGAATAAATGTTATTCGTGTTGTACGCGTTGGTAATTGCTTTCTCAGTTTTACAATTTTAGACTTCAAATATCAAATTAAATTCCCATAGTAAACCAGCATTTTAAAGACACCCAATCACTGATAAGATATTTACGACGATTTTTATTCTTTGTTCTTGATCGTCAAAAAATATTTTGTTTGATAACATCAACAATGACTGTAATTTTAAAATAACATTTGTAAGAACTGATTATGCAGTGATAATACTGATTACTGTATGTTTAATACGAATTGAATAAGCATCACTGAGCGAGCAGTCTATTCGATAAACGTTCTTCAGTTAGGAATACTTTCTTGCGGATTATTTTGAGGAATTGCTAACAGATCCGATTGATAAATCCGCCACTTTCAATAATCATCTTGAATTTGTGCAAATGAAAACAAAAGTTACAACGAAATTCAAGTTGCTAGAAACTTTTATTCGTCTTTTCAATTATACATTAAATGGTCATTTCACTTTCATTTGCAGTTTTGATTGAAGTTACTCATTTTTACCTGGGAATATTATTTGTAAGTTTTTCACTGTCTTTACCAATTTCTTACTTTTTTGGTCAATTTTTTTTAATGTTTTTATTTTTCCGTGCTCATGTAATACTCATGAATAAAATGGTATGCAGTAAATTAACAATAATTTTTCGACGCTTTGACAACAGTTCATTTTGGGAACATCATATCCTGGATAATGGGAACAGAGATGATCTGTTGGAAGGCGATGAGATGCGCCTTTCAGATTCGTTCCAATTTCAGTGACATGTGCGAATTTACTGCTGAAAACAAAGCTGAACCGTAGTGTTACTTTAGCATAACGTAAAATTGGAATATCGAAAAATTACTTTCATGGTGAATATCTGCACGAATGCTAGTAGGTAGATAGTTGTATATTTGCATAATAACCACATAACGGATGACAAAGGGCAGCGTTGCTAAACGCGTCGCGTGTTATATTATACACGCTGTACATACCGTTGTTGTTGTTGTGCAATGAGATTCGATTTGCATCCATTGTATGGATATCATCCGTTTTATGCATACAAAGATTTTTATTATTATTATGAAGTTCGAAATTTATGATTCAAAGATAATAATTAGGTGTAGATAAGATAATAATCGGATGAGATTTTTTAGTTGTTCAATACAAGTGGAAAATGTTATTAAATCATGGTGCAGTTTGCTGTTTGCTTGTTTTCGTAGGATAATGAGCTTGTGTCATTAAGGCTGTAACGAGTATTTGATTGTGGAATTCAAGTGATTGTTTTATTGGTTGTGTGTTTTAGATTTACAGTGCTAGAAATCGAGATTGTTCACTAACGAATTGATAACTTGCGTTAGTTGATGAAGAAGCAATGAACGACCAAATTTGTTTGAGTAGATTTTGATTGCCATTAGTGCAATATTTGCTGAGCGTTACTTACGGAAACGTTTCGTGATAACAGAGATCGCATAGGTTGTATTCACGTAGTTTGGGGTGTTGGGGTTGATAGAACTGTTCGAATGACAGATCAATCCGAATTCGCGTTTCGTTGTATGTTCAGTTGTGCAACGCATAAAAACACTCATTCCCTCTTAATCGCTCCGAAACAGCGCTCATCAGTCATATTTTTAATGATTTTTGTGCGTTCTAAACCGCATGTTAGCAAATCGAGAATTATTGTGATAATTCAGTTCACAAATAAACTTCCAATTAAATCATTGATTTTGAAATGCAGTTTGTTTGTACGATTTCCTCACGAAATAATTACGTGTTTGTCATATTAGATCATTGTGACTAACAATCATCTCTTTAAAAAGCAATCCCAATTTGATTAATTAAGGGCGATTGTTGAACAATTGTGATTTCTTTTTGGTTTTCACTCGTAACTCGAAGAAGTAAAAACACCAAATCAACCTTGAAAATTTCAATTTTAATGTAATTGATTTTTCATTTCATCTCGTCAAACATACCTTTTTACACGTCATTGATTATTATTCTGGTTTTTGTATAACCAAATGCATGAAATATATTTCAAATGAAACTGCTCTCAAAGCCTATTCATTCACGTTATTCAAACTCTCAAAAATTCGTCCATTCAGCAGAGAATTCATTTCTGAAATAGTTATCCATGTTCCATGCTTTACATTCATAATTCTCTTACAGCCGTGCTAACTGCAAGTAATTTACTGAGATATTTTGTGCGAAAAAAAATCAACTTTCAAAGGAACTTCATCTTTAAATGGTTTTTGATATGTTCATATTGTTATGGTATATTTTTCATGTGTGCAAGTAGCAAAAAGTCACATATATTTCCCATCTTGAACGTGCATAAATTTTGTTACTAGTCAACTGATTTATACATTCTGTAGTTATTTTTGATCTTCTATATTTACTCCAATATACAATAACGTATTCTCAGGAAAAAAGCATCATTTTTCATTGTGCTCATCTTCTTTTTTTTGCAGTTGAGTATATCTTTGAAAATTGTTGCCATCTGTTGCGTTATTACTGTATACGGAGAAACAAGCTAACCAGTCCGTTTTCACAAATGTTATATGTATGTCTGCGTTGTAGTGATATGTTTTGAATTCTACACGTCAAATTCGTTCCTGTAATTCGATTTTTCGTTATAATATTACCATTGAAATTGTTTTTTTTTCGATAATTTCACCTGGGCATAATTCATACGAAAGAATAACGTAAAAATTCTCGCAATTTTGATCGTTTAATTCAATTTTCTGAATTTAAGCAATGCGCATTCAGTGTTTTATTGTTAACAGAAAATTTTCTCGCGAAATATTTTGCGCATCAATTCTTCAATCAATTGATGACAAATGCAAAACAGTAGAGATACCATCAAATTTCACGTCTGCAAGAAATCGTTCACATTGATCATTCGTTTACGACATTCGTACTGATCATACGATTGTTTGCGTTTTTTCTTCACAGTAATAGAATTGGTTTTTTCTTGGCATTTTATGAAATTGATGATTATTCTCTGTGATCTCTTAGAGCTGCCAATAATATCTCTCTTAAAGTGTTTCATGGCCATTATGAATTCGGTGAGAAGTATTTCATGGTTTAATAGCGCTCGTATCTACGCTATATGATGGCTTATGGACGATGTTCTATGCTGAAGATTGCTGTACCAAACGGACGGTGATTTTTGCTTACGGGATGGGCAGTTTTATGGCTTCATTTGCTGGCTATCATTATCATTTTGCGAGTATCGAAGATCGCCTGCAATGGTCCGTTGTCTTTGATATAATCGCATTGTGTCTTACTTAGGAATTTTCATTTTTTATGTAGCATTTTCTCGTGACTTTCTCATATATGAGAGTAAATGCGTGAAGATTTAATGTGAAGTTGTTTAGTTGAATGCTTTCAGTCATCTGTTGTTGTGTCGTGAAAATGTGCTATTTTCATCATGCATGAACGAAGAAACATAAGCGTCCTTAAGAGAAACCTCTAAAAGACATTTGAGATGGTAACAGAAAATCTATTGTTCAACTGCAAGCAAATATGTATTGCCCATTTGCAGAATCACTGCCGAGAACTCCTTTCTGATTATAAATTAACGGAAACAATATACACCTCGAATCACAGAGTAGATTTCTGTAACATAGTAGGTACCTTTATAAAATGTCATCTTTCGTTTGTAAGTAATGGTGCTGTTGAATTAGCGTTAAGAACTTGTTTCGTCGAAAATAAATCAAAGAGGGAACTCGTCTTCAGTCGTCATCGATTCGTTATCAGTTTTTTTGCTATCGTGAAGTTCATTTCCATTCGTCAGCAAGAAATGCTCAGATTTTTCGTATTGTGGACAAGAGACATGTGGATGAGCCTTTGAATGCGCAAATCTTTCAGTGAATGAAGATAAACAGCACAGATGCGAAAACGCTTATTCATGATAATTCGTTTGGAGCATAGACTATTAGTTTGATGAGAACGAACGTTTTTTCTATATGACAAACATCATCGAATGATAAGCAACTTATCGTTCGTTTCTCTATTCCTCTATTTAATATTTTTAATCTAACGCAAAAATTTGCACAAATCAATTATTGAATCCCATTCTAAAAAATCAACAAGCTCCTTTGTCAGTCATCATAGTTGTTTTTGTTTTTTTCTTTTGAAAATGAGAAATTATTGAGCGCTAAATGGTGAGAAAGCATCATTTAATAGCGTCCCATTTTCAAGTGTTCTATTCTTTTTCAATTCAGTCGTACATCCAACTAACCATCCATTAAATGAAATAGAGTCTATTCTCTTTTTTCTTTTTTTTGAGAAATTATGTTCCAGTTGGGTAATGAAAGAAATAAATGATAAGTACGTTCGAAGTGAATAATTTGACATCAAATGATCTGATAGGATTGTTGATCTAGTGCGGAAATTTTCAGTGGATAGGCAATTGACAGTATTTTTCAGTGGTAGAAAAGTGCTCAATTGTAAATGTCGTGCATTTTATTTGGATATATTCGTTGTCATCCGCGTATTGATCACTTGTCAACAGTTTTGAAAAGTGTACTGATCGATTGTTAATTTTACAAGGAAAGAGCGCATTAGAATGTCTCCATTTAATCGTAAATCATGGCAAGAATAGAATCATTTCTTTATCATTCGTTCGTAACCAGTTCTGATATCTGTGATGGAAGTCCGTCATGAAAACGCCATCGACTCATCAAATTGATTATGATTCTGAGTGCAAATTCGTTTTTTTTTTTCTTCTGTTCTTTCCAGCATTTAATTGAATATAAGTTGAGTTTATTTATGCCTGTTTTCTTCATCCACAAATGACGTTAATTGCATCATATGCTTGAAGTGGGCTGATGAGGTAGAAGCTTCGTTTGATTTCTTTGACTAAATTTAGACTTGTTGAACCAGTTATAGTCGAATACCCGTAAGTGTTTCACTACAGTGAAATTTTTTGTTGTATTTTGATATCGTTATCACATTAATGTTATGATAATGACAATAATAATTATTATTATTATTGTTATCCCATTAACATACATTTCTATCAAGCAGTCATTTTACTTCACTGAAACAACAACTGAAAAAAGAAATTTTGATGCCAATGAACTTTTCAGTAATGATTCATGAAACACGCTCTTTCGATCTTTGTTAGTCATTTTCGTTGCATTTCAATCGTTATTCGTCGAATGTGTCAATAATAATAGCACATCGTTGGTTTTTCCTAGAAATGAAAATGTTGTGTATTGAACGCTTTTATATTACTCAACCGTTTTTTTTCATTATTTATTCGTTATCCATTCGTGGAGAACAAGTATGGAAACAAACAGTTATTCATATTTTGATAATATTCTAATAAGCGATTCTAATTTTTTTCCCGTTTTAAATTTGAACGAAAATATGAAGGATACGACGATACATCGAGAATTTCCTTTGTTTCCCTTAAAGAGTATTTCCTCAACGCTTTTTTCATTTCACTCAATTCTTTTGGCTTATTCAAACTCTTATTCGTTCCAGTTCCGTCAAAAAAACTTTTGTTATCCAAAAAATTGTTTTTTAAAAAAGGCATCGTTCGCTTAACGAGCGCTTCACTTCAACGTACAATCATCTGCGATCGTTTCAAGTGTGTTCAAAACTAATTCTCTCAAAATCCAATGTATGCTTGGTTTAGGTCGTATTTGACAATCAGTTCAATGAAATGTCTATTCATGATGAGGAGTAGGGGGAGGGGCTGATAGTCTCAAATTTTCGGACTTGGTAACTATTAAAATTTAAGGGTGGTCTTACTTCCCACTGCCATGATTCACATTTATCGATATCAACGTTTTTGTCATTCTATCAATCATTTGTCAAAATCATGTTTGAGACCGATTGGAAGGTTGGCTGAAATACGTTGCAGTTAATGTTCATATCGGTTCATGATTGAGAACAGAGACTCGAGCCCGCAAAATGACTGAATTATTGCTTGCCAATTCAGTTGTATATGCATGTTTTGTTTCTTCATTTGATCAGTCACATTTGAATTATAGATCAGTTACAATTCGAAGCAAAGCTAATGCGATTCATTTTCTTAATTCATCGTTTTTCGCGTAATTCCTTTGCTTGTCCACTTAAATTCGACAATGCAAACATGCTTTGCGTTAACACAACGATCAGTTCTCATCTCATTCGGACACCCAGTGTTGAATATATGCGCTAGTTAACGGAGCCAGTGGAGGAGGGATTACAAACATTGCAAGTTTGTGATATGAAACTCACTTATGCGTTGAATTTTAGCAATTGTCGAAGATGTGAATGAATGCTTTCATCGTTACCTGTAATTTGATTGAGAAAGAAAATGCAATTGCCTATTTTTGTGGTTTTCACCGCTCCGAAAGTATTTCGTCAAACTTAAACAGAGATTTGTAACTGCTGAACGCTTCGCCTCCCATGCGGTTAAACGCTTATTTGTCTATACGCGAAACATATAGCTCATACATATATCAAACGCTTTTCTAGATCATTATTTTGATCTGTTGACAGTTCAGTTTCGTATCTTGATCGATTATCAAAAATTGATCGGATTGATTTACTGAACAAATATTTTATTGGTTTATTTGCATATACTTTTTGCTGTTGATGTTGCTAGAATCGATGTTTGTTCAATATTAGAATAGTTTGTTGATTTTGTGTTTGGTTTGTGATTTGATTTAGTGTTATGTTATGTTGTGCAGAATTATTATTTATGATTATCTGTGCTTATCGTTAGCATTTGTTTCATCTGTGGAAATTCTTCGAATTTTTCATATTAGTAGCATTGTGTGATACTCCTCTATCATTATTCATTCACTGACAATCTCTATTATTATCACTTTTGTTTACAGCACCTGTCCAGTTTTTTCTTCTCCAATCCCTCGAAAATAATCCCCAAGTAATCGCACAGTTGAAATTTTCTTTTGCACCAAATTTTGTTTATTGTTTTCATTTCTGACCATTAAATATCCTCAGTCTTTTATTATTTATTCACTCAGTTCAATACTCTCAAATGTAGAATTGTATATTCGGAGCATTTCATCTGTTCGTTGAATAGAATCAAAAATAAATTGAACCTTAGCTTGAAAAAATTTTTCGTCTAGTCTTCAATTGTGTGAATATTGCACAAATTGAAACTTCGCTTTGATTGAGACTTTTCTAAATTGAGTTCAGATTTTCAGTAATTTTAAGAAGTTTTCAGGCTTCATCTGACGTTCAAATCTAAAGTTAAGTTAATGCCTAGTTCAACCTCAAATTTTCGATGTAAAATAGCACGTAAGATCAAAGTCAGTGTACAGTTATGCTTTCTTCTTCTTCAGTTGTACCCAATACGAGTTAATCAGCCCTACATACCCCAAGATCGTCCTTCGTTTCGTTCAAATTATGTGTTCATTTCATATCGAATGAACATCATTTTCACTTCTGTCTTCAGATAAAATACAAACGATGATAGTTTTAGAAAAGGAATGAAATGAATATCTTTATATGTACATAAATACTTTGTGTATTTATGCGTTTATTTTTATAGCGAAGTATAGTGTAAAGTTATTACAACGAATGTGTTACATTTATACAGATGACGAGTATTTGGTTGTATATTATATGCTGTTGAGTTGCTGTCAGCACATCGTTTTCGAAATAATATTCACTTTGAAAGTGTCATTTTCAGTGTTTTTTCTTTTTTACTTATTCACCTAAATATAATCTATCTATCGCTTAAACTTGGATTGCATCGAAAAAAATCTGTTGTTCGTTTCAAAAAAGATTATTGTATAAACAAGCGTCTCGCATTTATGCTGAACCAAAGATATCTTTCATTAAATCTACATCCGATTTGTAATTGAATCATTGATAATTCTTCCGAATTTGTTCCCACTAACCGTTAAATTGTTCACCATTCTATGGGTTCCAAACGTTTATCGCATTAGAAAAAATTTTCTTTGTTCGTTTTGTTGAATTGAAGTCATCAAGAAAAATAAGCCGTATGAAGAAATCGTATTTCCGAGAGGAAAAAACATCGTGTGAAATCTAATGTAAACTGATTGTTAGTACACTTGAAGGCTTCTGTAATTGTGCACAAGCAAAAAATTGCAAGACTGTAAACGTCTACATGCGTAATTGATAGAGAAGTAATTGGGTGATTTGAATAAATGCATGTAAAAGATTTGGTTAGCAAGATTTTGTTGAATTGATGGTTTTCGTTCGTGCAGTTGAAGAAAGACAGTTCGTGTCTCAATTAAACGTTGATCATTAGACTGAGTTGAAGTGATTTCAGACTGAGACGATTAGATGAGGCTTTATGAGGTCGTTTAGCAAATACTTCTCTGATGCGTTCGCTTCTGCACCTGATATTGAACCGCATAAATTTCTTCAAATTCATGGTTAGTTTTCCTTATGATTTGTTTCATCTATTCATTCAGTTATTTAAGGCAAACAACACTTTTATCTTTATGATCTGTGTGATTTTCGTATTATTAGTTGACTTTGATTATTGGTACAATAATTCGTTTTTGAGAAACACTCCAAACGCTTATAATTTTGGTTGGTATCTTTTACTTAACTTGTTGGTGAACTTTGACAGTTTTTGAAAAAAGATTTTCTTACATAACTGATAAACGATATCACTTTCGTAAATTTCGAACTTTAGTTGGAGCGTTCGAAAATCTTAATGTTTGCGATGAGTTGCAGTGATTCAGTGAATACTTTTAGGTACGGATGTAAAATGTTGTTCAAGTAATATAACAGTAGAACTGAAGCTAAGTGCCCATCTACCATTCGATATACTACCGGCTCTTCTCTTCTCAATTCGTTCCTTATACTCATCGTACGTTCATTTTCTGCTTAACATCTTATTCAAATACTTATTTCTATGCTGCACCATCAAAAATTGAATTCAATGAAGTCAACAGGATGTTTTATAAATAACATCGCGCCATTCATCTATGTTATACATCATCGTATTTTTATTGATTCACTTGCGATAAACCACGTTGCACAAGCATGTGTGATTTTGAAGTAGTGAAAGCATTTTTTTCGCGTTCATTCTATCGATGGAACCGGATATATTTCGTTGTATCTTTGATAAAGTCTTATTTTTTTGTTTGCTTGAATCATTTATTGTTTGATTATTTCGTGGTTTCTTCTACTTATCAACGCGTAAACTTGTATTGACTGTTTTGTGATGTTTAAAGGATTTGAGTGAAGAAGCAATGCAACTATTTGAAATGCATTGAAACGAATCGGCTCTCAGAATTGAATTATGAAATTAATTCGGATCAACTGATGCTGTAATTTTTGAAATAACAGCTGCATTTTCAGTTAAATTCATTTCATGCGCATATGCACACACAGCTGCAGTCACTTCATCTTTTCTTGTCGGATTAATTTTTTATGCATCGCTTCCGTATTGTAAAACATTGAGTTCTCTTTATTTGATTACAATTCATTTGTTATTCTTCTTTATAGACGCCATTTCACGATATTAACATTATGACTAATACTGTCATCATTATTAGTCCTATTGTAATCGTTTCTATTGCATCGTTTTCTTTCAAAGGATTATCTCATAGGGCCGCCGCTTCTTCTGAGTGCGAAGTTCAATTTCTTTATCTTTTATTAAGATAACTGTCTTTATTTTCGCTGCTGACTTAATGGAAAACTCTTTTTGGGATTATATTATTTGAACTTTGCATCAACAATCTACAGTTTAGTTATAAAATTGTTCCATTTATGATTGTTTGATGAATTTTTCGGTGTTGTTGCATAGCAACATTGTCTTTCAAAATGAATATTTCATGAAATTAATCAACTTTGCAGATGCAACGATTCGCGTTATTTGTTGTATTTAGTAATCGATGCACGAGAAGGCACACTCGACGCGTTCCATGCGTGCACACGAGCGTTGCATAACTTTGCGGTCAGCTCTATTTAATATTTTGCAGTCACTTTTTCACCTGTTTGATTTTTGATGTGTGGTGGTGATCAGTGTGAACGTTGATAGTAGTGGAGTTGAGATTTTTTTGGTGGCCAACGAAGTTTAGTTATCACCAATGTAACTTCAATTAATGGCCCATACAAAATTTGATTGGTTCTCCATTCCTGAATCGATATTGGAAGTAATTTTTTTAAAATCGCATTGTTACCATCATAACACTGTATCGTTGGAACTATATCGGTTTTTAAAAGTATCTCATTTCAATAAAGGTTCAGATATTCCGTTGAATTATTCATTAACGGCAATCGTTTTTAATAACTATGTATTAAAAGCATATTTAAGTCTCGTCTTGATGGCACAATCGAGCGCATTTTATGGGTTGGTGTTCCGTACACAATCAATTTGGACGCCATTATCGCTAATGATCTCACTGTTTCTCGAATCCAAGTATGCCCATTGAATCTGTGTTGCATACTTGACATTGAACGAATTGAATGTTCATTGATGCTGATAAACTCTAATGAGATTTTAAACTCGTGTACTTCAATTGAATAGTATAAGAAACCAGTACCTGATTAGGTTATATCCGTCAGTTGGCGCATAAAAAGAGCTTCACAGATTTATCAGATTTCTTTTTTCTCCACTGATAACATTAGCAAATTTTTCCTCACTATATTAGTTGACATGATATTGTATTATTCAAACATGAAGTTATTGTGAATAACCATATTCATATGTGTCAATTAATGACTTAACCAAACCGATCATTATATAAGTCATCAATATGAATGATTTTGATCGTTACCAGTGATTTATTCTATCCTAACGGAGGCTAACCGTTTATCATTCCTTAAACATTCTCATTTTTCCAGAACACTTTCTGCGATTTGCGCAACCTTCCTGAACATGTAGATCTTACATTTTTGTCGACCAGTTTGGGTGGATTGGTTGAGCCCGAAGTATCTGAGCAATTCTTCCGTATGCGTTCGGTATAAGATTTTATCTTTTCTCGCTGTATTTTGATAACGTAAAAAATTATTGCTATCGTTGTTTCGAGTAGTTGTTGTCGTTATTGCTTGTTTAAAATCGAAAAAGAAGACGGATTGAATCGTTAGCGGTTTTGTCCACAATAATTATTTTATGCAGTAATTAAGGCGTTATTACGCGTTTGTTCAATATGTTCATTTTGTCTCTCAAAGAGTATTCGTTGAACAATCTTAGTGCTTGGAAGATTTACTGCGGAGAACGCATCGTATGGCAAAATTGTACATGAACTTACACGAAGATTTAAAAAAATTCGACGTGCCCAAGAATATCACCGAATTGACTATTGATGCGGTTACAGATCGCATGGAGGAGTTAGTCTTAGTTAACTTCTGCATTCATTCATTCATTTTTTACGATATTATTCATATGTCACTTTATGAGACCGAAAGAACTGCCAGATTTACAGTGTTTTTTCTTAATTTTCATTTTATATTCCGAGCACAAGTGAATTTTGAATGAAGAATTTTGTGTACTGGAAGTGGACGTTTTTTCGATTGAATTGGAGCCATTTTTTGTCTCTGAGAAATATATGTGAATCATCTATCAAATTTGTTTGGTTGGTTGTGCTTTTTAATCGTTCTTTGACAATTTTCCGGTTACGTCTTCGTTGGACAGAAGTAACGCTTGAGCCGGATGGAGCTAATCTCCTAAAAGATGGTTCGGCAATTTGTGAACGTTTGTTGAATCAATTCCCGATGCTCGAAAACCTTGATTCATTCTTATATTCGTATGTGAATCTGATTGTAATAAATAAATATTTGGTTTTCTTCTTATCTCACGATATATATCAATTTTTGCATATATATTCGCATTATTCGTTTCATTCACTGGTTTTGCTTTCACACTTGCCAAATGCCATCGGTTTTTTTTTCTGTTTTTTTAGAGGAGCTGTGAAGAGGGCAACAACCGCATTCGACGAGCTGAGTGCGGTGATGAGAAAATGTGAATCAACAATCAATCGACGACTTGGATCTTTCCAATCGACCATTGAAATGATCAGTTTTATTGAAGATCTTTCGAAGGTTTACATTTTTATTTGCTTTTTTCATTCATCTTTCTGGGCATCGTTGAAGCCTCCTATTATGTCTTGAATTATTCACAGTAACATTATGAAAATCAACTGATTGTGTTGTTCATTCGAACGTTTCCATTTAAACGTTCTGTGGTTTTTGTAATTTGTGATCGGAACATTTCACTTCAGTTAGTGATGCATGTGAATTAATAACGCCAATAAAAATCGTGAGTCTTGTAAAGTAAAACTTTTGAAGGTATGACGGGAATTGAAATGGAAATATGACTTATGTGCAACGGATGAACGAATTGTTGTTTAGAAGTTTTATGAAATTGGAGATGCCTTGAGAGAGTTCAGCTTTAGAAGGTTGATATTCTTGAGCAGGGAGTACTGAATAATATACTATTGATTTCAAGGAGTACAGATATCATATCTTTTGAATTTAAGGAGTTATCAGGATTAGAATCAAGACTCGCTGGAGTGGAGAAGTTGAAAAATTTGAGAACCTTCAACATAAATCGACTTTCAGCTCAGGTAGATAATATTGTTCGTTCAGCATCATTATGCTGCAACAAAATGGTTTATCAGAAAATTCATTCACATCATGAAATTTACACTGCTCGATCATGAATGTAGCTTTTGGAATGCTTACTGTTTTCATTGTAGATGTAAGTGATTTTAGGTTAAGAAGGCAGAAGAATTGTCAACGTGTGAGAACACTAAAATGAACTTGATTATGGATCGTTTATCAGAGATGAATCGTTTGCTTGAAGAATGTTGTTGGTTGAATGAAACAGATCGTCGAGTTGTTGAAAGAATTGCTTCGGATGTTCGTGATAAGATTAGTTCTGCTCGAAGTAGGGTTCTCCTTACTGTTGATGTGCTCAAAAAGGCACTTGAAGCCAGGAACCTTATTGATCAGGTCTGTTCATCATATCCTTTGAATTTGACCATTCAAATTGAGAAGCCGCTTATTGAAAATGAGAAATGAGTATTATTTATGTTTGATTTGGATCGTTGGGAATGTGATATAACGATGAAATGAAACGATCGTTTTGTGTGTTCAAGATTGGAGATGAACGATTTTTTATTGTATACGAATGAGATTGGTCGATTGATAAAATGCGTGCACGGAGGATTGCATTTTCAGTTGTACGACTGGGCATTATTGCATGCGAAAAAACAGTGCGATGAATCAGCAAAACAAATTCTTATTGAACAGTTCCCATCAGATGCGGTATCTCATCTACGTCAATACATTGATCTATGCTCTGATCCACCGGTAAGCACTTTTTATTGATGGTCACACATTCTTTATTTATTAGCGTTATTAGTTTTCTTTATTCTATTTTCTGAAGTATTCCCATTCGTAATACTAACATTTTCATGTGTATTCGGGAATAGAACAAGGAAAGCAAAGAAAAACATTGAAATCAGCTGTTATGAAACTTGTTGAGAGGTTTATTGCTCTAATCGGAATCGTTTTAGATTCGTCAAGAGATTGAAACATTGGTTCACGATTGTGAGAATGCTATGTGTGATTTAACAAGTTCCGAACCAAAAACAGACATGAGTGAGTGTGAAGGAACTAAACGCTGTGCTGATGAATTGCAAATAAGCGAGAGCAAAGATTCACAAGTAAGCTTGATAGCTGCAACATCAGAGGTAACGTTGGTCGCCGAAACAACAGATGCACCAGAAAATACGCCAACATTCGACCTAGATAACGTTTCTGAAAAGTCGACATTGGAAAACATACCGCAGCAATGTGATAATTGCGTATCGAATTACAACAATGTAGTGCAATCGAATGAACAAATCTCGCAAAAATCTGACAACGTGAAACGAGCGGAAGTTGCTGAATCAGAGCCCGTCGATGAAATGGCCAATTCCGATTCTTGTCTAGGAGCAGAAATGGATTCATCTGTACCGGGCTCATCACTCGCCAAAAGTCGTTCCGATTTGTCCGACTCAATCTCGGATACACCAATGGAAATTTTCTCGGATGTTGAAGAATCTTTGATGGCTAGTTGTTCTCGAATGCTTAGTATGAATATGACTCCTCCGTCAAGACATCATTCCGTAAGTCCTGCACCTACTCAATATGAGATTCCTATCTCGAAGGCATCTGTCTCATCAATGGAACCAGTTAAGGTGAACAATATTCAGTGTCATGCAGAATTAACTTTTAAATTGATTTACAATCAATTTGTACACAGAATTCATTGAATACTAGTTAATATTTTGTTTATCCAGAAGGCAGCCGAAGTTCATTATCGGTAAGCATTAATTAAGTGAGTCAGTGACTGATTGATTAGTCGAATCAGTAGTAATAATTTAGATTGAAAAAGATGAGGATGAAGTGATTCGTTGGCGTCGTAATTCTTGGTGTTCAACAATTGCTGCTGATGACAGCCCTCAGTTTGAAGAACATGCGATTGGTGCTGCTCCCGTAACGTTGAATCTCACCGATAAAGTATTTATATTCTCGTTCTCTTTGGTTTGTTCGTAACTTTATCGTAATATTGGCTGATGGTATGATTTGAAAAATCTTGTGGACACTGCTGATCTGAAGATTACGTGTGAAATTCGTTAATTTCTAATCTTTTACGAACAAAAAACAGTGGAAAATTTCAAAGAGGAATATGGAATGGGCTGATGAGTTGATTTGAGTATAAAAAGTGTGTACATTCAAAGAAGTTCTATGAGTAGTGTAGTTAATTCAGTGGTAATAAATGAAAGCAATCGCATTGAATTTGAGGTTATCACGACGATGTCATCAAGTACATTAAGTAAGCGGCTTGATCAACGGCGTTCTGTGAGCAGTGTGCCGTTACGTCTTCCAAATCCGTTCCTCATCAATGGATCTGCAAGGCCAGGTTCAGCGCGCTTCGTTACCGCTAAATCTAGGCCCGTCTTATCCAGAAATTCAACTATTGATCTGTTTGATCAGGTTATCTTTTTCTTTATGTATTTGTTCGCTATGTGCGTTATAGTGTCACGATTGAATATGGCAAAAATGCTTCAGGAATCGCTCTCTAACGCCTTCCAATTTCTCGATGATGATTATTCGGTGTCTGGAGAACCGGTCAGTAATGCGCCATCTGCTGGTGAATTTTATAACCGTTTGAGAGATGAGTTCCATTCTGAGGTCTGTTAATAGGGACGTGTTCGTTAACCGATTGGATTCAGTTAGGAATTCTCATTTTCATGTAACATCGATCATTTTTCAAATCGACATCTTCTTGAACGATTTGCAGCGTTATCAACACTCGATTTCTCGATGCGTTCTGAACAGATCGAAGTGATCCGGGATTGGCTCAATCCTGCAAAGACGAGTGATCCAAACAATCGTATCGAATGCACCGTTGTTAGAGATCTGCTTGACACCGAAATTGATTACGTCAGTGCTCTTAGGCTGATCGTTCAGGTTCGTCGGTTGTGTGTTCATTCACTGACTAACTGCGTAATTATGCGTGTTCACTGAATTTGATAAGATTCGTCGAGTGAATTTTGATGCAAATGAAATGTGATGATCACATTGAATGTGATGATCACAAAGGTTTTATGCGAATGATCATTGAACAATAGGACGATTCGTGTCTCATTTCAGGATTTTGTACCTGAGCTTGCTCGTGTTGATATTCCGTCTGCACTAAGAGGCAAGAAATTTCGTTTGTTTGGCAACATTGAACGTTTATTCCAATTCCATGCACACTCTTTCTTACCACATCTTATTTCCCGGCTTAGGTTTGCCGCATTTCTTTTTTTTTTTCATCTTTCTAATATCATCCGATGAACGTTTATTGTGGGAACATATCTGATTGAGTTTTATTGCTCAGTTTGTGTGATTCATTGAGAAAGTATCGCTTCAATACAGCTGTATTAATGGTGCATTCTCAACGAATGGGCAAAAATTTCGCATTGCGAGATGCGTTCATGTTAAGTGACACTCGCATGCATTATTTGTTCGATGTGTGACTCCGTTTTTGAGAGAGATGCATTCGGCTCTGTTGTTTTCCCTTTATACTCGCTGTTGCGCTATCAAAGTGTGCATAAATTTCGTATTCATTTCGGACAAATTTTAACGTAAATTCAAAATTTTTGCCAATGTGATTTGATTTCAAACGAATGAAACGAACAGTGAACTAAATTTGTTGAGAATCCCGAATGTAAATCCGTTTACATCGACCAAAATAAAGCTTTAATACGAAAGATAGGAAGTTGATATTTCAGGTTTCGTACAGCTGAAGAATCGCTTTCATTGACTATTGGACGATTGTTTATCGATCACGCAACTCATTTTAACTTATATTCATTGTACGCTAAAAATAAGCCGAAATCTGATGAACTGATGCGTGAGTGTGGCAGTGACTTTTTTCATTCGATACAGGTTTCTCTCATTTTAAATTGCAGTCGCTTCTTGTGATAACTTATTCAATCAAGCAAATAATTGAAAATCTTCTGGTAATGAGATAGCGAGTATGAGCTGAATAGTTTTTAAAAATAGTATCGAAACTATCTCTATGAAATATGTTCTGTTCGTGATTTTACTAAAATTCGTCCCAAAATGACCATAAATGATTTTGCATTAAATGCATTTCAGAACGTATCGGATTTATCACCGTTGCTCGTACGACCAATCGAACGAATTGGCAAGTATACTCTTGCTCTTCAACAACTTCTTAATGCTGCACCACCCAATAAATTGGTTTGCTTGATCATCATTCATTATTTCTGTGTTTTAGATGCAATTGTATATATTCTTTTACTATTTTTAATGGTATTCATTCGTTTAGGAAGTTTTACAAATTCTTGAAAAGGCCGTAAATGTGGTGAGTCGTCAAATTCGTCATGGAAGCGATTTATTGGCAATGGAGCATATCACTGGATGCGATCTGAATCTTCGTGAACAGGGTGCACTGATTCGCAATGACACGATGCTGGTCACCGAAAAGAAAGGACTTCATTCCAGGAAACGACTACGCAGTGTTTTTTTGTTCGAAAATTGTGTAGTTTTAACAAAACCCAAATTATGCAAGTCATCAAAACGAAGCGGAATATACAATGAGCTCAGATACAAAGGAAGTATCCAGGTGAATGATTTTCTTTTTCTTTTTTAAATTTCACACTAAAATATAGATTTTCCATCGATTGAATTGAACTAAAACTATTATAATTGTCGCTGAATTCATTCTTTTTGTTGAAAATTTTACAAATTCATAAGTTAAGGATTGAATTAGTTATAGAACAGTTGAACTTATGATTTCAGATGACTGATTGTGGTCTCACTGAAATGGTCAAAGATTCGAAAGTCAAGTTTGAATTGTGGTTTCGAAAGCAAACCAATTCATTCACATATATTTTGGAGGTAAGTCGTTTGAATTTCGCATAATTGATCCGCACCTAATTCGATTATTTCACATCGTATCTGATTCATATGAGGTTTATATCGAAATTAACCTTTAGAAACGGTTAACGAGCATTTTAAATCTATGAATTTTGAATCTATTAAGGTTATTATTCTATTCACCCGTGTTTCTTAGAAAGTATAATCAATCGTGAATGTGTTGTTGTTGTTTGCTCTCAGTTGATGGAATATTATTAATTTAGGCTCAATCGCCGAGTGTACGTGATGCATGGGTATCTGATATTCGTGGTATTCTTTGGAAGCAAGCAATACGAAGTCGAGAGGAAAGTCTGAGAGAGAAGGCAAACATGGGAATGGAAGCATGCGTAAACTATATTCATCTCGGCATCAATTCTCCAGTTTGTTTATTTGTTTATTCGGTTGATTTCAATCGATTCTTTCCACAACATGTAATCAACAGCGTTTATTCTTTAAAAATGGCTGAGTGATGAATTGCAGATGGGATTAGGGATGTTACGTGAAAAGTCAACATTAGATGTCGCAAGACGTCCGCGTTCTTTGATCTCTCTTACTGCATCGTCTTGCTCGAGCTCAAACAACACTCGTATTCCTAACATCAGTAAATTAATCATCATTGTTTTATCGGTTTTCTGTTTTTGATTCCCACTTTGTCTTACATTAGATACAGTTAGTTTTTTTTTAAATTTATTTAGCTCTTTGAAAATAAAGTAGAATTCAGCTTCCAAAAATTTTTTGTTCTATTGCAAATGAACGTTGTTTAATTGATAAATATTCGTCTAGTGATAGATGAAGATTCTATATGGAAAAGAGTTGTGTACCGCAAAAATTTTAAGGTTCAGCCGGATGTGAGATGAGTGACTTGTGTCGCGTTGAGGAGAGTGATGAGACTGACGCATTGGTTGATGATACGATCAATCGACAGAATGCAACTTGTTCATTGCCACGATTTCGGGCACCTCCACCACCCGACACTAACTGTTCAGCACCTCTTTGATGAGCTTCTTTATTCAGTGGCTCTTCATTCTTTACATTCAGTTTTCATGTACGATTGATTCAAAACGGTCATTCTCAAAAGCATTCGTACACTACCAAAAAGATCAAACTTCTACAGCGTTTCATATGACTGATCATCAGTCGTTATGAACATTGAATATTCTAATCGATCAGTCATCAAGTTTAGCTTTGAAATGGGTCTGGGTAGGTAAACTCATCGAGATAGATGGGTATCGTTGTTGTTAATCGGCAGTTCACCTCATCTAAAACAGTAGTAAATGAACATTTCTTCATAATATTCTTTCATTGCCTTAAACTGATGTTTTGTGTCTTATGATCTGAATTATGCTATAACTTTTTACGATCAAATTCCGGGTGCAAACTAGATTTCTGTTCCTTTTTTAATGTGTTTTCATGTTATTGTTTTTATCATTAACAATGAATCTTTTCCATTTTCTCTTTTGTACGTGTAATCTATGATCGATTTCCATAATGGATGCATTTGTTGTTATCGTTTTTTTTAATCGATTAATAATTTTAATCTCTAATTTATTATATTGAATGCATCGATTTCTGCTGTGTGCGTGAATCGTGAACAGCCTATCTTCTAATAGAAGAATTTCATTTTTGTTTATAGTAGGCAGCTTAATAAGTTTTTGATGTGTACACTTTCTTCATTTGTTAGGTTGAAATATGGGCGGTGAATCAGAAGCAATTGCGCAGAGACTATGAAAAAGGTTTTGCTGAAAGTCGATAAAGCTTATCGCGTTCGTTGTTCGTTTTTGCAAAATTTTTATTCTATTTTTCATTGCCTACTTTTCGTTCGTGCAGTTATCCCATTTTGCACATTTCGAACACAGATTTACTTCGTCAATATTCAGTTTTCTTTCTTGAATATATCTTGCCCATTTTTGTATTTCTGAATTATTGATGTCTGATCTTCATTGCTAAACTGAATTTTATTCTATACAATTTTGTAATTGCAGCTGATTTGTTGAATAATGTTCCGCATAGTGTTTCATTTGGGGGTATATTAGGTGCTAACATTCGTGGTTTCGTGTTTTTTTAGTTCATTAGCTATCATTTTAACGTAGTTCTTGCACGATACTTTATGTTATTGTATTGCTGCGTCATTTTAGATCATTTAGAGCATTTTGACGGTCTGTCCATCTCCTTATAAAATGCAAACGTATGCGTCATTTGTGGTGCCTTCATTGATTTATTTTCGTTATTGACCCTTTGTTCGTTATTTCCGTTTCAGATTCATTTCAACTTTTTTCCCAAATCGCCATATTTTGCAGTAATTCTCACTGCAAATTCATTTATCGATCCATCTATTCAACATCCACGTTATACATTCATTTCAACGGATTGACACGAAATAAGTGCGATATTGTAAATTATTGTGTTATCACTGTTATGCTTTTAGTGCTTCTAAGTTGTTGTTTTTGTTCTGTATTTGTATGTTTTCTTCTAATTACTGATTTGTTCAGTTGTTGTATTCCATAGCCGGTGCAAATTGTATTGGTGACAAAAATGTGCTTTATGAATGATATTTGTCTTCAAATTACATATTTATACCAAACAATTATGATTTTATCATGTTTCAGTTTATGATAATTACATTTGACTGATCCTTTAAGAGTTTGTTGAATCATTTCAAAAGTGATTGATTCACTTGACTAGCATCACGAAAACATTTTATTCTCCATAATAGAGCATCGAGTAAATTCTTCGCAATCATGTCATGTGAAAGAGTAAATTGCATTGGATTGAATTTAGTGATGATATGAAACGATTAATGGTCAGATTGTTCAGTTTAGAAGTGTGCATCGCTCTCTCGCTATGGTACAGATCAGCGTGTGCTGAAGTAGTGTTTTCCATTTGGAATATTTGCATTATAAGTTCGGATTTCGTTTTGTTCATCGTGCACCTTTCTCGGTTTTTTTTGTTCAAAATCACATTGTAGTTCGATTTTCGTCACAAGTGCTTTATTAATTATTGCGAGTCTTCATTCAATCGTATAAAATATTTTTTTCGAACGGTTCGCTCGTTCACATTCAATGCGATCATCAACAGTAGTTCTTCGCTGTACGATTGTTATCTTAATTTTTTAGTGCATATCACTATGAAGATCACTTTTTTAATGTTCAGAAGATGAGCTTACCGTACGGTTTCTCAACAGTCAGAAATAATCAAGCGCAACGAAAGACGTCAATTTCAACGAAAGTTCACAATCATGCGTGACAATAAAGTTCGGGAATAACTGAAATGTTTGTGGTGAATTATTCAGAGAATGACTCAATCTGATCATTCTACAAAAAAGAAATCGATCTTAACAAAGAAATCGTACTGTTGAATAAGTGATGTGTCATTGCAAATTAACAAATAACATATTTCGCGAATTAATAGTTATGCATTGTTAAAATAAACCACTTGAACGGGCAAAGAGTGAATAATCCATTGTTAGAGATAAAAGAAACGGAAAGTTCTAAATAACTGACATTTGATAATGAACGTGTACCACGTGGTGTGATCATAGATCGTTTGATTAGTTTTGATAAGTGTTTGAGCTGAAGTATTTGCTCACAAAGGATCCTTCTCGAAATGGATGGAATCATACAATCGTTACCTCCGTGGCTACGTCAGTATTCTACCTATATTGACTTTGTGGGACAACGCAAAGCCGAGAAAATATTTCAGGTGTGGATCGTTTGTTTGTCGACATTTTTAAATTGTTTTTAAAAATCATTGTTGGATAGTATGAGTGCAAAATATAATTTACTTAAATGTTCTCTCTTCCAAACAATTTTTCTTAATATGCTCATCCTAGTTGAGCATTTGACAAGTTGAAGGTAGTCTCTTGAATGTGTGTAATTTGGTGAGCAGTTAGGCAATATTTGAAGGTGATCTTGGTGGCAGCCGCAATAATAGGTTTCTTCATTGGTTATACTACACAACAACTTTCGCACGCAGTCTACACGTTGGGTGTCGGCTTCGTTGTCTCTTGTATCTTAGTTCTACCACCGTGGCCCTATCTTAGACGTAATCCGATCCACGTTGGTTTTCTTGTTCGATTATTTCGTGAATACTTATTCTTTCAACACAATTTTGACTGCGTTTACAGTGTAAATCTGTTTCGCCTTTTCAAAATGTATGCATCATCAGTCAAATGTGTACACTTCTTTTAGTGGCAACCAGTACAAACACAACAGGCGTCCGGATCTCAAAAGGAGAAAAAGAAGACGAAATGAGAAGTTTTTAGTAATACTGAAATCATTTATATATGTGATTTAATTTGGGATTTGTTATGGGTTGTGTACTCAATTGATTATTGTTTTATCACTCGATTGCTGAATAAACAAGTTGAATGCGAAACATTTGAATGATGTTGAGCATGAACGAACTGACATCGATTAGTGATGGTTGGCGGGCATATGCTGATATATTATGCAACAAAGTTCTATCATGAATTATTTCTTTGTGATGATAGCTTTCAAGTAATAGTTTTTGTTCAAAAGTTGGATCATTGAAATTGATTTTGGTTTTTTAATTGAATCTTCACGGTATTTTGACTTCACTGGTCCGCACATCCTGTTCAAGATGTTGAACGTGAATTTTCGAAGCAATTTTAGGACGGCAACATATCTTGCGCACTTTTCGCAGATTTTGTGTTCTGTTTGTTGGAAACTAGATGGAATGAATGAAGAAAAGCATCACTTTCGTAAGTAGAGCTTGCTGCAAATCAAACGAATAGTTCACCAATAGAACGATGATTTGAATTTTTCCTATATCTTGTCAAATGATTTTTATCTATCTTTGAGAAAGGTATTTCTTTGATAGCTGAGAATCTGTTGTATGCGTTGATATTAAAAATGTTACACGTTGCTGAGCAAACCTAAGCATACAAGCCAATTAAAAGTGCTTGGTACTCTTGATCTACTTCTACTGCTACATTATTTTCCCTGTAATTACTGATTTTTTACCAACAAGGTATACGCTTCTTTGCTAACAGAGAGTGTGAAGGGATGGATCATTTGCTTGATGGTCAAACGTAAACATACAGCTAACTTGAAATTGCTGATCTATCCCACTTTCAATGATGTAGGACATTGTCCGCAACTTTTCGTACGTCTCAAATGCGGATGTAATTCTATGCAAGCTTCATGTGTTGTTCTGTTAAGGTGCATGTTTTGAGTTGTCTTCGGCAAGAAAGTAATAAAAACGTCCGATTCACAGCAGCACAATGCGACTGCTCCTTCTCTCTCGGGTGACCGACAATCAGCTCCTTAACTAATCCCTGCTAATCAGTAGTGATATGGATAGGGTTTGCGGGTTATCATAGACTTGAGCGGTGTCATTTGTCGGGGTGGAACTAGTCACGGAGCTGGTTGTCCTGGACCTAGCTCTCCGTCTATCTGTGTGTCACGCGCGTGCGAAGCTGTCGGTTGGCGTTGTCGTCCTACACCACCTGAACGTTGATTGGAGATAGATTTTGGACGGTGGACAAATCGTTTTTAGGAGTGACGTTGTGAAAGGGATGCGAAAGCAAGGTGGGATTATAAGCAGTGTTCAGTAGGAAGAAAAGTTGACATCAGTTCGAGCTGGTTTGCTTGTTTACTTCTTAAATGGAGGTTTGATTTTCGAACTATTTGTTTGGTTTTAATTTGATGATGAAGCAAAGAGTCAAGATGTGTCACTGTGGTAATTCTAGATCTGTTGATGACGTTTATTTTCTGTTTCAGTTTCATACTAAGAGTAGAAATAATAATTCACTGATGACATCGCTGCTGTATTAATCTCCTTTGTCAAATTTAGTAGTGGTTGTGAGTCAGCTGCTTATACAAAATACGAAGTCTGTCCATTTTGATAATAATTTGATCTACATCAGCCACATCTAAAAGCGTTATCGTTTGACTCAGTGATCTCCTCATTGATGATTCTTGCAATGATTGCAGATGAATGACTAGTAGGGGATCATATGAGAATGAATAATCGATACGCAAATTTGGACGATCTCACAAATATGCTCTTTTCTCAGATGAGAGGAGAAACTCGTGTAAGAATTATTATAACATTTTATTCGAGTCGCTAAACTCACTCCTTGTCTTGTCTTTTCTTTTCATTGACAAATTGAGTTAATGTTCGTATTGTCTGTTGATTTCGAATCCGTACGTTTATAAAATGAGGATTATTCCTTTCTCAAGTTGGTTAGTTTTTGAATCTATTCTGTGCAGATAATTTGCATTCCTCTCTTGAACAATCCACAGCACTTCTCTTGTCTTACCAGTTGCTCAGATATTATATGAACCTCGATTCAGTCTACTAAAATATCTTTGCGCTTGCCTGTCTAGGTCCGTAGAAGTGGAAATACGTGGACATAAGTTATGTTTTATCCGCACAAAAGTTGCTGACTTCTTTGTGTTCTTTGTTCACTAATTTACATCTGGATACAGCTGCCTGACTTGGGCATTTTGAAATGTCCACGGTGTCCGGATCGTTTGGAGGCACTAGATTTGGAGCATTTTGTGGAGGATGGTGTTCGATATCAACGGGTGATGTGGATGTGCAAGGGCATATCGAAAGGAGTACGTATTCAGTTCATTCTTTTCATTCCGGCTCGTAAAATTTGTTATAACAATGATGGTATCAATCTGTAGACTATAACTGTGTATTCTAGTAAGTAGCTTTTGAACCCAATGTTTATTCTCTTGAATCGATTGATATAATTTTTTTTTCTTTCCTTCGCAGACGTGTACTTTTCCGATCGACATGCCGAATAATGTGTTTTGGACAAAACGTACTGAAGAACAAGAGCAAGCCGGTTTTATCCCATTACCTCAAATTCATTTATTACCGAAGCAATATCATCATCTCTATCCAATGTTTTTTGATACAGAAGGATCTCATGAATTATGCTTACTTGGACAAATCAGAAAGGTATTTTTTTCGTGTTCATTGGACATGCATTATTTGATTCCAGTATTTCTATGAGGTAGTCATATTTTAGCTTCTTCCATCAGTGCATCGTGAATGCTCTGTCATTTTATAGAAACCTAAGAAAGCAGTAGATACGTCGTCAAATGCGAGTACGGTCAGTTCACATGGACGTAGAAAGAGGAAGCGTGTGCATCTCGCCGATACGTCGTCAATCGTTGATGATGGCCTTTCGGTTTGTTATCGTAACCACATTACCTGCTTCGTTCACACCTTCTGAAAACTACACGTGATGATCATCCACCAATGTTAACTGTTTTCAAGGTTTCCGGAAGGAGTGAAACACCAGTATCATCAGGTTGTGCAACGAGAGGTAGTAGCGAATGTCCGTCACCAGTTTCATCCACAAGTGTTGCGTCGTCGTCTTGTGTCTCATCATCGGAAAGTGCTGCGAATAAGTGTGCAGCACCACCGTCAAAAGTTGTTTGCAGCAAGAGTGTTTCGTCCGTGAATAGCAGTTCGAATTCTCGTTCACAAACAATTCTAGTGCCAGCAACACTCAGCGATCATCACACCACAATCGCTACGAACACTTCGGCGATAGATGCAAACAGCTGTGTGTTGACTTCATTTGAACATCCCCCTCAAGCCACATCATTTTCGATGTTACCAGATATGAGTACTGCTGAACGATCACCTACAATTCGATCATCAACGATGGCACATGTTTCGAATGCAACGGCATCGAACATTGACAGTAATGAATGTTCACATCTGAAAACAGGTTGTAATTCTGAGCATTTGATGACAACAATCAATTCGATCGGCAGTGATGTCGTGCATTCAATCACTGGTGTCGATTCATCAGATAAGGTATTAGCTTCATCGTCATCAGTGAAATATTGTGAAGGAAACGAAGCGAATGATTCGTCTGGTCAGCAGAAATTACCTAGTCCTTCACTGACCTCAACAGCTCGAAGTACCATCGAATCATCTGCAACAAACACTTCCGAAAAAATGCCATCTGATGAAACGATTCTTTCTCAAATGGTGATTTCAACTGATCATTTTTTTACATTAATTTTGTAGTCGGCACTCAATACACTGATTAATTAATAATCATACTAACAGGCTGTTTTTTGTCACTTCAATATTACGAGTAAAATGTAGTTGTCTTTTTGGAGATATTGTAAAATCACAACAACGATTAGAAATTATCATGCAGCAATGAATAGTTCGAATGATACTGAACTCAAGAATGGCAAACGTTTGAAGGAGTATGAAGGCGATAAGTGTGGCGAAGTTGAGGCTCCGATGCGTGTTGTTGTAATCGATGATGAAATCGACCACAGTGAAACAGTGGATACTAAAAAGGAAGCTGCAGCTGATTCGATGAAGAACATTTCATCGTTGTCTGCAATGGACAGTTCCGTATTATCAAATTCTAATTCCCCCTCCCAACAGGTTTCAAGTAATCAGGCAGAATTCAAGCCAACAACCGATATTCCAACTTCATCGCATCACTCAGCAAATGAGTTCAATCCAGATGGTGTCCTTCTACCAAAACAGATTAGAAGTCTCAAAAAATTTGTCGCCCAGGTGAGGATATTTATTTATTTGTTCACTTCGTTTCAATTGAAAAGGCAACTCGTTTTGAAAAAAATAAATAAATCAAATTTAGTGAAGTGCATGAGTGAAAGTTTGAAAGTCGTTATCAGAAAGCACTTTAATTGTTTTTAGGAAAGTATTTTAATATGTGTTCACTAGCAGACTTTAAGAACGAGAGGTATTCATTTGAAGTGTATTATTTTTAGCGGAGAGATTCATGATGTTCTCATATCAATCGATATTCAGATTTCGAAAATACCTCACAGTTCTTGTACCATCAACCTTTCCAACAGAAATGCCTAGCAACCGACGCAGTTGAACTGCTTAATTGTGTTTTTATTTGTTGTCTACTAAAATTCATTTCAGACATCATCATCGTCTGCACCGACTGACTCATTTGCAATGGATGATGAGGAGGTATGTGTCATTTAAAATAGATTTGAGCAGTATGAATTCTTCAGGAGTAAGATATTGATGAATTGAATAGAGTGACTAAAAGTCAAGCAGTACGAGCCCAACTCTCCGAAGACCGCAGTTTATTTCAAGGCTTCTTTATTGTTTCCGTTAATCGAGGTTGCGAATGTTGATAGAAACGATGAATCCATAAATTCGATGCATTTACGTCCATTCGAATTTGAATTTATGTTATCGAATGATCACTCTTCTGGATCGATTCACACGTCGAAGCGAATCTCTCCTTTTGATGAGACCTGTCAAAAAAAGTGTGAAAAAAAAAGATATTCGTTTTCTCATTCAAGTTAGCGGCTTAGATTCGAAATTATTTGGAGATCTAGATGTGTCACTGAATGTTTCATTTGGTTTTAGTATGTCGCGGATTTTGCTGAAAGATGCCATGAGAATCTGAAGAAAGATAAAGCAAAGAAAGAAGAGATGATGCGTGCAAGTGTCTGTTCTGTTTCGGACAAGTATGTGTATTTAATCATTTTACTAACTATGAATGATTCTAAAAAGTTAAGACTATGCAATAGTTTTGTTTTTGTCGTTCAGGAGAGGTGAGGCATCACCGTTTGAACCGTGGATGCTGCGGCGACCGGGTATGTTCGATAAGCTCGATTGGAGGAAACCAGTCCGGCTGGGTTGTGGTTCAGCATGGGATGCATTTGTGAGTGTTTATCGTCATCTTGATATGATTTCATGTGTTTACGTCGATTCGAATATGAGTAACTCTGAAAGTCCTAATAGGTTCTGTTCACTTTTACCTTAATTCAAAATCATCTTTGTTATTGGTAATGATACTAAGTCTAATTTTTTTTTGTACAAATCATGATGTCAACTTAATGCATGTGCCTAGTTTCATGATATGAGAACTTAAATCGCGCTAATCATAATAGTGAAAGAAGTCCTTTAAATGTGAAATAAATATTTGTATTTTATTGTCGCGGTCGAGTTTGCTGCAATGAATTTGTTGTGTTGATTCAGGTAACAAATTACAATCTTCGTTACAATCGTGACAGTTTTTTGAAAGCACTGGGTGAAGAAATGCGTAATGAAGGGATTGTTTGTCATGACGCAACACTTACCGTCAAGCAGCAGCGTATGATGGAGAAGGTATTACGTTCGTGTAAAGAACTTGACGGCGAAAAACAACTGGAACAACTTGAGAAAACAATCGATTTGAGCGCATTACGTGAACAAATTTCAAACGGTGTTGGTGTATCTGAGGTATTTTATTTTGATTTTCTTGAACATTATCTCCATCTTCATTTGATATAAACTTCTTTCAAAATTTTGTGTTTACCAGTGTATGTTTGATTTATTCTTATCATATTCATAAGTTTTACTATTAGTATTTTTCAATAAGGTTCATCAGGGATAAATGAAGTGTTTTATAAATTAGCAAAATCTGTTCTCTGAAAATATGGACGTGTTAAAATTTTCACCAATTGAACAGTGTCTATTTTGATAGCGTTTAGGTATTACAAAGCAAGTGTGCTCCTCATGCGGTTGACAGTCATAGGAGAATTGAGCAAGCAAAACAAATCGGTACTTCGAATACCGAAGAATATCAAGGTAATCAAAGCGAGACCGTTTTCAAGAAGGTCTATCCGCGACAAATCACAGTGGAAAGTAGTGAAACCACGACTGAACAAAGTGAGCGTTACTTTATTTGAATGGAAGAGTGAACTACATGTTGTCAGTAAGTACACATGGAACCATTGATAATCATCACTTTTTTTCAGAAATGACAACAACTGAAATCAAATCTGAAGACACAATGGTACGTCCATTGTGCTCTGATATGGAAAATACGGTTAAAGAAGCAGTGCAAAAATATGTTGAGAGATATGTGACCGAAATGAAAAGTTCATCTCGCAAAAAAGCCAAATTTACAAGGTCACAGTTACGCGATGAAGGACAGTCGCAGGAGTTTGAAGGCGAGACACCAGAAACGCAAGATGTGAGCAATTTTATATTATCGGTTGATTTTCCTGGCCAAAGAAAGTAAACGTTTTGATTATTTGGAGTGAATTGCGTTGCTTTTCAATTGGTTCATGTGTGATTATTGTTTGTTTTTAATAGCACTCGCGCTATGAATTAATGAAGAAAGTACAAAATGTTTCAGCATCAGTTTATGTACTGAATCATTATTCTTTTATGTTTTCAGAGTTGTGTTAATCGTAATGAAGTTTTGTTTCGATGAAACAGAGTTCAGGTGTAAGCTACATATCATGTCGTCGCATAAAAACTGTCTTTTTTCAGGTTCAGTCTGTTTGTCCAGATGGTGAGGGATCACAGTTGTTCGGTAGCTGTGAAGATGAATTCTTTGAAATGGAAAATAATCTTGAATTTGATTATTGATGTCATCATCAACGTATTTTTTTACTGATTTGCATTTGCTAATGAGGCATTCTATATGGATATACATGATTAATATAATTTGTGGAACGGTGGCATTAATGAATCACTAGTCAGGTTTGGGTTGTGGCTTAGACGTATTGATAGAGAAAATTGAGATGAGTTTGTTTTAAAGCATTGGCCTGAACGCATGAATCTTGATTTCTTATAGGAATATAGGGTGTTGGACATGCGTAATTGCGGAAGTATTCGTTAAATTGTGAATTGATTGTTGATGAATTCGCAGTATTGTTGATTATTTGTATATTCATTTGATTGAGGTGAACAATTTCCATTAATTATTGGTATATTCGTGTTGAGCTTTTTCTTCTGAATTCAATAAATGATCATTTAATGTTATTGAAGATCTTTGTGATCTAATTAATGGTACTTTTCACCAATATAATTATTTATAAAGTCAATATAAGTTGTCAATGGAATTACAATTTTCCAATATTTCCTTTTTTATGTTCCAATTACAATCTCGAAAACAACATCACTTATCAATCCCAATGTTATGCGTATAGTGGAGGTGATTCTTGGTAATAACGATTAATAAGGGGAAATCACTTGTGCGTAACGCATAATACATGTTCGTTTTGATAGATCGTCAAGGAAGGAATGGGGAGAGCAATGAGCATCTCTTTTCATGTAGCTGACCTTCGTGAGCGATATACCGGATCAGTTCACGGATTACAAAAAGATTATGAGTAAGGTTATGAAGAAAAATAAGTTTTGATTTAATGTGCAGATTAAACTTAGTGGGAGGTGCTGTAATTGGCTCGGATATAACAACCGTTGAGGTCATAATGCTCGCGGTTTTCAGCAGCACGTTTAGAAAACGTATTCCGGTAGTAGTAATATATCAGTAAACGGATGGAACTGGTTGAGGTCATGAAATTCATAATTTAATCCTTATATGCGCATTTCCATGTAACAATATCTTCTACGTAAGTGCTATAATCTTGTCTTCGTAATTTTCCTCACACAATTTGCAAATTTAGTATCTGTGTACTGATCCTGAATATCACTTATGGAGATTTGGATGTTTTAGCTGTATAAGCAGAGCCGTTTTTTGCTTGCTCATTCCTCTGTTGATGACGATGTTAAACGCCGAAACGTTGGAATGAAAGACATTTTACGGGCTGCACAGAAGTGATTTTCCCTTATTAATCATCACTGCTAAGTAACGATATCCATTGTGAGGTTTTGTTCTAGATAGAATGGATGAAGAACTTCGCGGTTGGGTTCGAATCGAGCTGAGCATGAAATCAATTTAGTGACAAAAATGATTTTTTAGTCTTGCTCACTTTTCTGTAGAATATTTATTTCTAGCAGAGGTTCAAGTTGGTCAGTTCGTAGCGAACATGATAACTTCAAAGCAACATATTTGTGATATTTAGTTGACCAATATAGTTGAGAAGTTTTCTCGAAAATCATTGGTTAGGGTTAAATTCGGAGATGATTTTTGTAATGATTCCGTCGTTTCGAGGAATAGAGCACTTTAGAAGGTTGAATTGCGTTCTCGATTATATGCAGAGGTGGTAATAGATGTGTTGGTGACACAGTCAGTTGTCTGTTAGGAAATTGTGTGTCGAAAATTTTCAGTTTAGTAGCTGAATAATTTGAAACCTTTTTTTCTTTTCTTTTTTATCCCTTTGGAATCAAATTCACAATTTCATGTGGTGGGCCAAATGTTATTGAAGGCGGGCCAATTTTGGGCCCTGGGATTGGCGATGGCTGATTCAATGATTTCATGTGATTATTCATTTATTTCTCGTAAGCAGCTATCGTTCATTTCGTTCGGCGCTGTGTGTAGTGTTTCGGTTGAGTGATATTGTTGAGGTAATTGTGCGGTAATTTGGTTGTATAGAGATGAGTGAAGAAGCGTCCAAATCTAACGCAACAAACGTTGAAACCTCTTCGGCGGTGGCCAGCAGTGATGAGAAGAACTTGGTGGTCTCGTTCATTCAGTTCCTTCGACATAAAGTTTCTGTTGATCAGTGTAGCGACGACCAGACTGAAGGACTCGAAGGTAAGAGTTGTTTGGCAACAAATGAGCGGTTGAATACAATATCATTTGTCAGTTTATCGGAAAAGATGTCATCACATGAAACTCGCAGTGTCTCATTGTAATGTTCAGTTGGGTGTTCATTGGTTCTGAAAGTGCAATTTTTCAGTTGCTGTACAATGCCTTGAATCAGTTTTTGGTCTCACCGATGCCAATTATGCTTTCCAACCATCGAAACCGCTTCTCGATATTTTTGTTGCTGCTGAAGGTCTTCCAACGGTATTTCTTTTTGAAATCAATTTTCGATTTTCTTTTTGGATCGTCTGTCTCATCGACTTGAAAGTATGACAGTCAACTGACTTGAGTTTGAGTTGGCGCTTATATGAGTCTTGCTGACTTGAAGTTATATTCGCTTGAATTTCACTGTTCTTTTTTGTTCTTTCTGTATACTTACTTTCTGTAACTATCAGGGTGAAACGGCGCTACCTGAACCAACTGAAGCTGAAATAGCACAAGCTAATAAACTCAAGGAAGAGGGAAATGCGCACATGAAGGCCTCTGAATTCGATGCTGCCATTAATAAATATAATGAAGCTATCAAACTCAACAGGGACCCGGCATACTTTTGTAACAGGCGAGTCATATTTTAATTCTTTCGTGTGGCTAAAAATAGAGGTGAGATAGCTCAGGGATTCTTTGAAGTGGAATTTTCATCGATGAACATGTGAACTCTCATTTGTTCCGAATAACATGATTTGTGGAATACTTCGACTTTGTTATTGAATTCAACTGAGTGTTTAAGGTAATATTTGCATCATTATGTTAATTTATTTGTACTTATCGTTTCAGGGCGGCTGCCTATTGTCGTTTGGAACAATACGATTTGGCCATTCAAGATTGTCGCACTGCCTTGGCACTGGACCCTCATTACAGTAAAGCATACGGTCGTATGGGGTGAGAAAAAATTTTGTTTATGTTTATCATTTATCTTTTTTGAATTATTATATGCGAATGCATTGGTGCAAATTGCAGATTTAGTTATTTTAGCATTCTACATCCATGCCAATGATTTGCTTGCAATTTTTTACAGTGCTTATGATTTTCATTTTTTGGACGTTTATCATTTGTGTCGTTGTTGATGCAGACGAATTTTGAATCAGTTCGTGCTAGCATTTTAATGCTGTGATGTTTCGAGTAAAGAAATATTGTGTAAACCTAATCACAATGTCCATTTAGGTTAGCGTTATCATGTCAAAACAGATATGAACAAGCAGTTGATGCGTATAAAAAAGCTTTGGAATTGGATCCGAATCAAGAAAGTTATAAGAACAATTTGAAAATTGCTCAAGATAAAGTGAAAGAAATGGAGAGTGCTGCTAGGCAAGCATTCAGTGCTGGAGCCGCAGCCGCCGCTGGAGCTGGACTTGGTACTGCAGATGTAAGTGATCTTTCTGGAGCTGGACTTGGTACTACAGATGTAAGATAATTTTACAGATATTTGTATCGAATTAATGTATTGAGCAGAAAAATATGGAAGCGATTGATAACTGATCACATTGCTGATTCGATATTACGCGTGATCTTTAAGTGACTCCATGTAGTCAATCTTCTTATGTTAATATAATTTTTGTTAACGATCCATTTCATTCAGTTCAACAACAACAAATCACAATGGGTTTTTAGTTTCCATTTGGCGGTAATATGCAGAATATGACCGAGATGCTGAATAATCCAGCTATGATGCAGATGGCTTCACAGTTAATGCAAAATCCAAATCTTCAAAACATAATGGCTCAGCTGATGAGTGGTTTGATGGACCCTAGTGCCAGTGGCAGAGAGGGAGGTGCTTCTGGACTGAGCAGTCTCCTTCAAATTGGGAATCAGGTTCATTCATTATCATCATTTCACCGTCATTGTTGTAATTGAGCGTTTCACATACCACATATCTTTTTCATACGAATTAAACTAAATGGCTCAAGCTCGACGCTTAAACTGTATTGTTGTGGCGTTCAGTTTAAAGCAGACGTTTTTCGTGCGAGAAGGACCGGAACATGCATCGTAGCACTCATCCGATAGATGTTCAACTCACGAGTATTTGATCAGTTTTTGAGGATTTTCTTTCTTTTTTGATGACCCTTAACTGGTGAACTTTAAATGTTGTCAGCTTGTCGTTTCGGTTAGGCATGCGTACATTTGATTGCATGTCAAGTCATTTCTCTGTTAGTGCATAAATTCAGTTATAGTCAAAATGAATTCAGGTATAGTCGAAATTGTTGAAGAGTATGGTTTTGAGATGTGAATTTAATTTGAATCTAATTGAATTTTTTGAAGTTTCAGTTGGCAAGTCAAATGCAAGCTGCAAATCCGGAATTAGTTGAACAGTTTCGGCGACAGTTCGTTGGATCAAATCCACCGGGTAGCTTTATAGCATATTCACTGACTGAAACTTTTGGAGAGCAGATTATTGTTTTGTAGAACATTTTTGATGGGTTATGTTTGATTATTTCATTGATTTTGTTCGGAATGTATTTGTCTTTCATCTTTTCAGATAACCCAGATACAAATCCAGACAATAATCCTCCATCGCAACAATGAAATGCCGAATTTGGTTGACACTCAGTTGATTGCACTCATCCATTTTATGTTGATCTGTTGAAGGAATGAATCATTGAAACATGCGGCAGTATTATCGTTTGCGTTGAGGTGTTGTTTATGTAGCCAAGAAGTTCATGTCTAAAATACCATAGATTGCATCCCGTCTTATACTTTTTCCACATATAATTCAACTTTTTCCGAGTACTTCTCTAGATTGTTAGAAGTTAAGTAATGGAACGGTGATTACTGAAATGAAGTGTTTTCAACTGAAACTGTTGCATTGGATAGTAGAAGCTCATTTCTCAACTATTATAGATATCATGTAGAGCCAACTAAGTCTACATTCTGCTCTAGCCTAGCAACCAACATGCTTTTTTGTACACGAATTACTCTCCTCATGTCTCAGCTTTCCATATCATACACTTCGGAGTTGTCAACATTTCCGTGTTCATTTCGAGACGCGTCATCATTGTAGTAAACAACACTTTGGCGTATTGTTATTTTAAATGTGGTTCATTAAAGTCAATCAACTGGTCAAGTTGAGGATTTTCTTTAGAGGTAGACGTGTTTTTGATGAAGAAACCACACAATTTCTTTTCCAAAAAAAGGGTTGGATTTAAATTGTGCTTAAAAATAGTCACGGTGCAATAAAAAGTTCTTCGGTAACCCGTTTCCGTAGATCGTCAGTGATATCTTCTTGTAATTCTACATCTATTTACGTTTTATATATTCCTCGAACAACGTCAGAGGTAACATAAAAGACTAATGAGAAATGATTATGTGAGAAGATTACTTAAATAGCTTCTGCAAGCTTGCCTTAGTGATGCTTATTATTGAGTTGGTATACTTTCAGATTTGCAATTTAAATAAATCATTGATTCAATGTTAATATTGGGTCGTAGAAGCTGCAATACTCTTCTTATTTGAATGAATCAGTGTTCACTTTGTTGATTCTAGCACATTCACCACCATTATTTGTTACTGTTTCCGCCAAATATATGTTATGCATGTGATATCCGTGAAATGATCCAATATTTCGAAACATTGATTCATTCCACTCAACAAGCGATTGTTCTAGCGCTTATGAGATCGAATTTGCATCCTAATGTTGATTGGGTAAGTAAAACGCGTGAAGTTGTGCAACATAAGTTGAACTATAGTTCTTTCGAGAATCAACAAACAGACTTGTGCCTGTCAAAGTGTTGAAATTCTGAGATTTAGTGGGTCCAATATGGAACGAACGATCAAGTGAAAATGATTGAGAAAGCTGGCAAGTTAATGCGTTGCTATTAACCATCGCGGAGTGTGCTTGTCAAACATCATTGCATTCTATGAATTCTGATCAATACAATCATAAAACATTTTTATTCCAGCACCGATGACAATAATAAACAAAAATATTTTCATTATACCGTTGTTCTTCTTCAACAAATCACCCGTTGAACACATGAATCTCGCAGGCACTGTAATGCTTGATCACTAAACTTTGGTCGGCCACTGAAGTCCGCATGTGATATCCATTCAAGATCAGGACAGAACTGAGCCAAAAGATAGATTGATTCATCGGTACATGATGTGGCTCGAATACGCACTTCCTTCAGAGAACAACTCCTGCATGAAAGAACAGATAAATTGAATGCAATGAAAGTAAGCTGAACGATGGTTGTACACATGGTAATGTTTATGAACTGTTCCGTGGTGTAATTGAATCATCACTGACGATGAGTGTTTTCGAGTGATCTTTAAACTGTTTGAGAATAGGTGTTCTTTCTGATGAAAACTGCAAAACACTAGCTTCACGGTTCATTAAATCATCAGTAGTCATTGATAACAATCTCAATTTTATACTACTTCCCTATCAGTTGGGATGTTTCTTACAGTTAGCTGTGAGTATGGTGGCGAATGACTGTGATAGAAGTTGAAAGATTTGCCAGTATTCTGATGTACTTCTCGCGGTATGTCGGGTCTACATTTTCTCATCTAATTCATTCAACAATCAATTGCTACTACCAGAGATGGACAATAGCGCCACCGTTTTCAAATAACAGACATCTCTAGCGATAGCTTCTGCTACTGTCTCTGCTCAGCGCTTCAGCTAGTTACTTTTTTCGCGAAGGTTAGCGCTTCAGCGATCTATTTCCGCTAAGTTTTCGTCTGCAAGTGAATGCATATTTTTTGCAACATTAAGCTAAGTAAACACACATCTGAAGCGCTCTACCATAAACACCTGCTAAATTCGAACTCATTGTACTGTTCCGAAAGGTTAGAATTGAGTATTCAATTATACCTCAATATAAGCACACCACTATCATTCCGTTTCAGATCACTGAGCTATATGGCAGTGCGGTGATGTTTTATTCAGTTTTGTTCTCGCTGGAAAAGGATATGTATTCATATAATAATATTCGCAGTGCGAATGATTACAATATGACGAGTGTACTGATCCTACTGGTGCTGGGCAGGAAAGAAACGTTGAAAAAGAGAAAAAAATCAAATCATTGTATCAATAAAATGGGAATAATTAAAACTAGGTGGGTGAACTAACTTCTTTCCATTTCTTTACATCCCCTTTTCAAATAGTTAACGAAATTTTAATAGGGATATACATCCGATTTCATTTGGTGGAATAGATCGGGGTCTGCGTTTAAATATTTGGAGCAATTATGAGGAGACAACATGTTGGGAGAGCAGATTCCAGACTCTAAGGATTCTATTTGCGAACGAGAGTTTTGTAGTGTTTAATTTCCAGCGTTTGAGAGCGAGTTTAAGGGAATTATTTCGGCGTATTCGTTCACTGCTTGAGGAAAATTCGAAAAATTCTTCCACTGAGAGATCAACCTGACCTTGAATGAAATTGTGGGCTATTCAAAGATCAGTTTTAAAATCGTCGCAGTTGTAAAGTTTCGAATCCTAATATTGACAATCTCTCCGAGTGTTCAGATACGTTATTGAAGTTCACACATTCAAGACGAAACATGTGTATCTTCTTCGAACATCTTTAACGACATTAACATAGCGTTTATCATCAGGGAAAGACCAAGGGGAAGAGGTATATTCTAGGGTGAGCGAATTCAGGTTACTTACTTCAATTAGTATGGATGAGGTAATGAAACTGAACGTTCTCAATGTGAGTGATGCTCTGGTGTTTTGTTTTTTAACTGTGCTGGAATCAAGATAATGATTTCCAAACTTGGGTTACTTATGACGACTTGATGATGGATGGAGCTGATTGCGGGTTCTGCATGTTGAGGGGGTTATTAGGAGTGTTCTTAGCAATTCTAATCAAAGAGTTTCGTTTATTCTGCAGATAGCGGTAAAGACTAATTAGATGATTGTTGTTTTATGAAAGTAAATTTAATTTGTAAATTGTTGGAGAACGTGAACATACAAATCGGTGGTGCAATTGCACACTTTGAGGGAAGAATCCAAAATAGCGAGTGGCGATAGCGAAAAACGGATTAGCGAAGCTACTCAATCAGCGGTTCAAGGATAGCATTTCGTTACTATTTTGGCGACAATAGCAATAGCGCAGTTTTTTTTAGCGGACCAAACATTTTTTATTCCAGCGGATCAGCGATAGCGAAGCTACAGTTTTCAGTAAGGTGCCCATCTCTGGCTCCTACTATTGTGTTTGGTCGATGAAAGTCGCTGAGCACTGATACAGGCGACCATCATGATATTCACATTTGAATTGTGAGTTTGAAAGTAGTGGAACAATAAAAAGATCGTAGAAGAATACCGAGCAAGCGCAGTAAGTCCCTTGTCTGTAATGAAACGACATCCGTTGAAATTCACATTTTTTAAACATCGGCAGTTATCGGCGAGCAACGCCAGAAATCGATCGTCAACACAGGGCATATGAGACGTTTCAAGATCCTTAATTTGTGCGTTAATTTCGATGTTTATTACAACAATATCTATTGCCCAATAAAACAGTTAACTCGTTTCAATTATGTATACTCATCATTCAAAACGGCCCGGTGAAATTAGATGAATGAAGAAACTTCAAATGATATTAATACTAATTCTTCGTGATTTGGAAAGTTTTCATTTCAAAGAATCGTTACGAATAATGTGTCTAATAATTACAGCATTGCTGACGTGCTTAATGAGTAATTTGTTGACTTTTAGAGAGCAGTAACGCTCCAACAATTGTTTAAGATATTTATACGTTAAAACACTACCGTAATTGAACTGGCACCCCGTGCTATTGCAAATAATGCTCTGTAGGTGATTCTTAATCGACACAATTTTAACGATAGCAAACGGGAACCAGGTGAACGAATACCGCCTGAATAATCAGATCATTGAATAGCTGTTTGTCATAGTCAAATAAGGAACATCATTCAGTGATTGGAACGTATATAAAATTTTGGCTATTGTAGTCTACACTGAAAGGACAATATTGAAGTGAGTCCAACCAACATACGTAAAATAATTGGATAACCTGAGAAGAAATGCCTGAGTAGTTTATTGTTAATGTGTTTCACATCAAGAGCAAGTTCAATCAAATTCGGTAGGCACTGTGTTATAAGACTGAATGCGGTATCAACCAGGCGAGGTAGTGATATCTGTAAATCGCATGTTGTTCAGCTTGTGAACTTGAACTGTAAACAGATTTTACTAGTCACTTGCTCATGTACGATTTTATTGACGATTAAAGAAAGAACGTTCTGAAAATTTCCATGAATGAAGCGATGACATGTGAAAGTAATGTTAGCAGACATCTGAACTTTTGAATGATCATGGATTGTTGACTCATTCCAACTTGATACACTCTACAACCTACTCAACCGCAATATCCTCCGAGCAATCAATGGTGAAATAAATTCGGCAGGTTTTTATTGGCCTATCTGTGAAGCGCAGCCGCTTACCTGCAGTCGTGTAATTTTGTTGCCGATAAGAGGTATAAGCTGACAGAGAAATGCGTTTGCTTCTTCCACCGAGCGCTGAAAAAAAAACCCGTGGTAAGTATAACGTATAGCAGGAAAGATGTTCAGTATCATATAAAGATTGTTTTATAATTGGCTTGAACTCTCGAAATGAACTGACTCGAAAAATTGATGAATATGTCGGTCAGTGTCAGGGAATGTTTCATGGAATCCTCGATAAAATCTTATTACTGCCGATTTGAAGCAATAATTTCTAGCACAGTGATTCTCACAGCGATAAAACGGATGTTAGAATGTCAAATGGAATTGAGAAGGTTATCAAATAAATACTGATCGATTTTTTCAATCTCTTAAAATAATTGTTCAAAATTGTTTTCAAAGTGCTTGTTTGAAAACAAAGAAGTGATTCCTTTGGTAACGTAGGTGCACTGTTGGTGGCAGCAAACTTCTTGATCATTGAATTAATTTTCTGATTTCCTTCGGCCATTTCGCTAACCATTGGTAATATTATTGCGAGAAGGGGGACGGGGGCGTAAATGACGGTCGCTTAGATTCTTGCAAAAGAGGAAAAGAATGGCGATTTGCCATTAGACCTTAGGGAATCACGAAACCTGACGGCATGAAAGTCACTGTTCTAGAATGTCAGAAATAATTTGTGTTGCATGTTAGAGCAGTTCATGGTTTTTTGAGGTCTATCAGATCAGAGACAGAGTGTGAACAGCTGTTGACTGTAATGAATTAATGAAAGACTCATTAAATTCCGATCACGTGCACATCAGCTGTTATAAACGATCTCATTAAAGGATCGTTTCAATTCAATCGCTAGACAAACTTCGATAGTAACGAATTCAACCACTTATTTCTACGCTCATTCAACTAGCATCTAATCAACAAGAAAAGATAATTGACTGAAATATGCCAAGTTCACGAACCCAACTCTCATCCTTACAACTCAACTGCAGATGTATACTGTTCAGTTGCGGTAATAAGTGCAATCGAGAAATAAGATGCTCAACGTTTTCGTCGCCATACACCGATAAACGTAAACGAGTGACTGTTGCAGGAAGTTGAGGTAAAAGGAAAAAGTGATTACCTGAATGCGATGAATCACTTGATTTATTTCTTCACAAGTAACAAATTTTAATGTCACGCTTTTTCTCGACACTGGATGGTGAAAAGAAACTTCTATTAGAAGGAATGATTCATATGAACAACCTCTCTACATCACCATAATAATCAAAAAATGAAGGTTGGAAGTGGGGAAAGGAGATTTTTTTTCGGTACTCCTCTGTGAAAAACGAGAGGAGACTCGAAAACAATATTCTCTCGCGGAAAAAATTCTTGCGAAATGCTATACAAAAAAGTCCTTCATTTTCAACCCTACAAGAAATGAGATGATATTTTTCGGCGGATCAGAATGAGATGATTAATATGTTAACACATAATTTGCTATTCGAGAAAAATCTGTCTACGACTAGTTTACTGTTAATGAGATAAACATCACATAAATAATAGCAGAAAGTTCTGAGTGATTTAAACAATTCTCATCGGCTATGAAAAAAAGTACTCAACCATATAAATCGATATCGAGCAGACCTGTACCAGCGATTTGATATGCTTGCAATTCATCGAAATTGGTTTCGACCTGAAACAACCGATTATTCAATTGATAAATTGCAATAATCAATCCGATCATGTGATAGATGAATATTTTTGCAAGATTTTTCTTCAGCAACAACTGAAATTAACTGATGTAGATGCATTCACCGCATCATTCGTTGCTTCTAATAGAGTGTTCAAAAACACACATCATAAATATCTGAACTATCCGTATAGCAAATGAACTATCCAAATGACTAACTGAAACAACTTATGAACGTGAATACAACCAAGAGTATTGCTATAAAGAATTAAATGCAATGTTACTGTGTACTTCAAAGAAACGACACAGCGACAACTGTCGAATGTTGGGACAGTTTCGACTCAGATGATAAAGCGCTGTGTGCGGATCGATTAGATTCGGTAAAAAATCCAATTCCAGAACCACTAATGATTCACCCAAATAATGAGCGATATGATAAAGAGCCTGATCGCATAATGCTGAAATGAACTTTAAGGCAGAAATAATTCAAATATGTAAATTCATGTGTGCATAAATAACACTTAAACCGAAAAAAAAAACATTCAAAGCAATAAACGTTGTAAATCTGATGGGTGGCTCTGAATAGCCTCTAGATTATCTCCTGTGAAATCATTTTCGAGTTATACAGACTTGTGTGGTTTCATGCGCTTAACATCACATGCTTTCACAAACAAATGCAATTACTATTTGGTGCGAAATGACTCACCGATGCAATGATTCAAATAAAGACATCTTATATTTCGATTGTTGTTCACTAATTGATAAATTCCTTCACTTGTTATCTGAAATATTATTCGTGACTTCTTTTTTTCATTCAAATGCTGAGGTTTGCTGAACTGAAATGAAACTTCCAAATTTTCATACGCAATGAATACCGCTTCATTTCAATTGCACATCATAGTATTCATCTACTGTATTCCAGCTTCATAGCACCGAGTGTAAGATTATATCTCTCTTGGAAGCAGAGATATGAAAAATGAGAAGAAAAAACAAGGTTTTGCGGGGAAAAATATTCTTTACTAAATGGAAGTGAGATGAATGAACATCTAGATTGCACCGAATGTAATGAAAAATGTGGAACAAACATCGCAAAACAAACTTTACACATGGCTAAACATTTAAAATAAAACAGCAAAATAAGGTCGAAGCCGTTATCGCTATCAATATAATTGCATTGTACATGACAGCTAAACACAATGTGTAGTATTGCACACAACATAGAGGGGGACGGGTATTTAAAGCGCCATCTCATGATGATTCATTTAGGTTTCGATTTATCAGTCACATTAGGTTCATGATTTGAAATCATCCCATTTGTTTTTTTTTTCATCAGTTGAAATTTGATGCAATTCTAATAATTGTTTGTTAAGTGAAGTTGTGATGGATGCTCCATAAAAAAGCAACGAAGTATTATATAAGCAAAGAGTTTTGATTCAGAGGCGAAAATGAAAGCGGAAAAAGAGATGAATGTAACACCTTAAAACAAGAGCTAAGATCAACGGTATGCAAGAAATCCGATCGAATCATATTCAGTCCTCTCGATGTAAGATTGCTCGAAGCCCTCAGTTCGAGTTTTTTCAATGCATTTTGTCCATTTGTTATATTCATAACTCCCTGAACAACGAAAATAAAACAATACCACTATTAGTTTCAAAACTGTTCAACGCATTTCAATATAAAACTTAAAAATCGATCAGAATGAATCATTCTTCAACTTTTGCAGCACCTCAATAATGTCCATGCTAATAATATACATTAAAAAACCAACAACAACTTATTGTTTGTAATTCACAATTCAAAAAAACGTAATTAATATCTCGTATCAATTCATCTATCTTAGTTAACAGACTCACAAGCTTAATGCTATTCATTTCAGCATTTTTTATGCCTGCATTCATTAAAGACATTCCTGGTCTAATAATTTATTCGATGGTGTTATCCCTGACTCACGCAAACAAATTACTTACGCTAATGACTGGGTTATACTTACTAAAGAAATTTTTTGAAGAGGTAAATGAAATAAGGGAAAAATAAATGAGTTCAGTGCTAAAAGCGAATGGAGATCAACCTGATCGGTAACATTAACACAATCAATTATTGTAATCTCCTCAAGATTACGATTGTACGTTGCGATTGCAGCAAGCATATCATCGTTTAGTTGTTCACTTAGGAAAAAATATAGACTGGTCAAGTTGGCACCAAACGGTTGTGACGAAACCAATCGTAAACAATCAGCCATAAATAACTGTAAATTAACTCACATCAATTATCTACTTCATTCAGTTATTTTATTTTGATCTATCCTCCGTCAGTTTATTAAAAATTGACTTAATGGTTCATTAAGTCAATTTAAAAAAAGAAATCATTCTTTTTTTCAAATTTTGACTTAATTTTCAGCAGACTGATAACTTTTTTCACATAATTTTCTTCTGTAACAGAGATAATTGGAGATTTCCTTTGAACGAGGGATAAAGGATCAAAATGAATGAATTTATCTTGCACCTGATCATGAGAACTGAAAAATTCGAGTAATCGTTGTTTACATACACTTGGTAAACATGCTAACTGTTCATCAACTCGATTTTGACAAACCGCTGATAGACAAATATTGAAGAGTGATTTAACCATAATGTTCGTTATTTCATCTAATCATTCAGTATTACCAAGAAATTTATCAGTTTGTAGGATAAAAGTGATATTTTATCGATCAGACGATCAAACTGATCCAACGAATTGATGGCATTGAACATGTATTGCTATATAACAATTTCAGTGGAATCGTTTCGGAAGTAGTTATTAATGAATATAATATTGAAAGCAAGATTGAAACATTGTGTTAAACAAACGGCCAAATAATACACTGAAATGATGAATAGAAATTAGTTGAATCACAGATTCATTGCGGTGAATATGGATGCAGTATGGATAATGTTGATTTGAAATACATAATTGACGAATGAAAAGGTAATTCAAACGTATAATGTAGCAAATTAAATGAAAGTAAAAATTGAAAAATCTGATGAAGTTGATGAAGCTTACAATTAAACAACAGTGTCAAGTGAAATGAAGAACCAAAAGTGTGTTAAATGAATTCAATTGTATCACTGAATCGCAGACATGTTGATGACTTATTATGAAGTGAACGCTAACGCTGACTTTCGATATCACTGATGCTTGCTCTTTTTACACTAGACAGCAGCTATTCGATGTTTTGTGATCGCATTGCATTTCCTATCCACTCAAATCCCTACTTTATGCATCTTTATCTCAACATCTTCTGCTCACTTATAAAACCACCTCTCTCACCAACTAGTTTATTTAGCTGAATGTTTGTTACCTCTCTAAGTTTGAGAATTTGCCTATCAACTTTTAACATCTATATGAACATTACTCGCTCATTTCACTGAACAATTGGTAACGTTGAAATACTCGAAAAAAAAAGCAAACAAAAAGATTCAGTGTGAGAGACAATGCAACAAAAGATAATAGTGAAGTTTTTCCCATTGCGGTGCTAGGCCAGCTGTTATTTTCTCTTAAGATTGCAGTATATGGAAGATTGGAATGCATCGAAAATTGATCACTTAAATGAAGAAATTAAAGCACATTTAAACGGTCATCGGAACAAACTTCATTTCCCGATTCGATCTTTTGACAGTGCATTCTCTCGAGACGGAGAGAAAGCATTTCCATTCTCATCACCTCTTTTACTAATAACATCATCAGTTATCTGTCTCAATAGGAACACTGCAAACGTCGAATAATCGCATAATGAGAATCACATCCAATGACATGTTTGCTTGCACCTCTACAAATAAGGTTCATCTTCTTGACTATTCGAAATTAAATCTTTGTGAACAGAGATAATTCGTCGGCGGTATCACACAAGTCCATTCCTCGGTATCAAAAAAGCATTTTGAAAACATTATCGAACAGTTATGAAAGATATACTTCAACAGTTCAATCAAAAATAACTTCAGCCAACCTCTACAATGTTCCCCTCATGACACCTTCAAATTTCCCCTGTATAGCAGTCACTGCATTCGATCATCGACTGGAAAAGCACAAGCATGTAGGTTCATGAAATCATTCACACATCTTCAAAAGACTTTACTAAGCTACAATTGTTCAATATGAACTGTTTCTCAAATAGGATGTATGGTATTAGTGCTGGACTGAGAAACTATTAAGAATGAATTCCGTAATGATAAATGTGTGAGCTTATGCGCGTTTTGATAATTGCCGCCATACAGTCATCCATGGATGGATTGTTTGATACCATCAATACGAAGCATGATTGCATAAGACTAACGAGAGAAAAAGAATTACATACGCAGAGCGGTGGAACTGTCATCGGAAGAACACAAGGAAACATTAAGAAGAAGGGCAGAGTTCATAGCTGAAAACAATGGGTACGACACATCATTCTTGTGCTCAAGGCCTCGTAAGTTTATGTATGGATTGCCAAATATTAGAATAGCCTACATTACGGACGGTTTCTCATATCGAGTGGAGAAAATGTTCTCAAAATGGAAGGTAAGCGTCAATGTTATCCCCCAATCGCTCCCCTCGCTCAAGAACATACTGGTGAACTCAAGACTGTACGACTGCAGATGTGACGTTAACGACGGTGAGGTATGCAAGGAAGGTGGCGGAGAATGCAGTATCAAGGGTGTAGTATACAAAATTGCATGCAAGGAATGCCCATCTTTCTATATTAGGGAAACAGGTCAACCTTTCCGCTATAAGCAACATCTTGCGGACATGAAGCATCCTGAACGGGACAGACCTTGGTCAGTCCACATGAAAGAAACACACGCGGGTCGGGTGGCACCTACTGAGATTGACATCATCTCCGTTGAGGGAAACCTGCAACGCTGCAAAATAAAAGAGGCATTGTCTATTCATGACCTCCATCCTGATGTTAATGTACGACAAGAAATGTCTGAGGCAATGAGGTTTACCAATATCCATTCGACTTGAATGAAAGTACCGGTTGCTGTCGAAGATAATTTGTTGAGCATTAAAACCAAATTAATCCATAAATATCTCGGTTATTAATAATATTAATATTACCATCACATGAACATGCTCCTCTGAGTACTCATCATTGTTCGTAACTCTGTGTAACATTCAAAAGGTACTGAAGCTAGTGTTTCACATCGAAACGTCTATCAACCCCTCAATTTCGTTTATCTACCTTAATTTATAATATCATATTCTACTCCCAACTATCCCCATCCCCCACCCATTTCTACTGATAATATTCATTCTTTCTTCTTTTTATCTACTAATATCACAATCAACAACACTACAATAGTGTGCATCTATCGGTCGTTACAACTCAACGTAACTCGTTTTAAATGAATTCCCTAGTTAGATGTTACAATGAAATCGTCATGATTGCTCAATGATCCATACAAAGCGAAAGAAATTTTTAAATAATAATTTATTCACAATATAAACACCTGTGCATACACCAAGCGGAACAGTTTCCTTCTTCCCTTATACAATTGAAATTTACAATGAAACAACCAAAGAAAAATCAAGAATAAAGAAAAAACAAAGGAATATCGAGACAGAAACACACATCGAGTGGAATTAGCATAGCAGAACGATTCCTTTCCATCGTTATTTCTGCATAACAGCGGAAAACAACGTTCAGTGTTGTATAAGAATTATGGATGCAATAATAATGAAGGAAATAACAATCGACAAATTAAAAACGATAAAAGGAACAGAATCTACTGGGGAGAATTTCTTTTTATGGACAAACTCTGAGCTTAGTACAGTACATAAATTTTAGTATCATAAAAGTACATCAAGCGTTCATTTCACTCATTATTGATGTAATTCAAATTAAGAAAGACTCTCAAAAAACAATTCAAGTGAATACAACTGTCGCACTTAATTTGCGCTAAAAAGAAAAGAACCCCACAGCTGACTGTTACGAACTCGAAAATGTTTGGTTTTTATTAGTTGAATTAAAACGAAATTAATAGAACAACGCCAAAAAACCTTTCAGCTGATTTATATTTCAAACACTTGAAATAAATGAGTGGAAGAGGCAAACAATATCACGATTAACAACGGCAAAACGCTTCAAACAGTTTGAACATCACAGATAACAAAACTAAAAGTATACCATAAGAACGAAACAAACCAAAATCTGTTGACTTCAACAATCAGAACAATGCATTACCGTTCACAATAAAATGAATCAAATTAATTATTTAAGGGAAGTAATAAACAACGATAATAATAATAAGAGATAGTATCAGAAAAGTTTTCGTAAGAATATCTTCACGTTAACATTGATTCGTTTTTTCAACAGAAAACTCTTTCACGAAAATGATTTCAAGCAAAGAAATCAAGGCGGATGTCAATCATTTCAAATCAAACCCATTATTTCAATCGATAATCAGCCAATGATCATTTAGTGATTCATCTTCATCAACAACTGTCATCGAAGCCTTTTTGCTCGCCATAAAATCTTCCATTTGAATACAACAAAAGTTTAAAAAATTACACCTTCGAAATAATTAAGCCTATAATATCAATAGTGCCCAGATTAGATTCTATCCAGAATCGTTGATGAACTATGTCAAAAATGAGATTATAATGTTCAATAAGACTTGAATAAATTGCAAACAGTTACAATCAAAATGGTAAAGCTGCTATTAATAGGCGAAACATTTTGGTTGAATGTGAATTTATAACGAAACAAAGTTCCGCAAGCTTAGTCAAGTAACAGCGAATCGAATTCAGCTATTCGTGCTCTTGAAACAATTTAATTCATTAGATTAACAAAACGACAACGTATTGATTGAAACTGCTCATTTTCTGCCGGTAAATTCAAAAAGATTGACAAGGTTATAAAAGGAAACAAGAGAACATAATAAAATTATGATATGATACGATGATGAGAAGACTATTGCAGAGAATCACATCTTTAAAACTGAAATAATTTAACAGAACCGCTCCTTCATTTCTATTTTCCTTGTTTCGAAACAATTTTTATCCATTCAAATCTTTTCAACTTGATGTATTGTAATTCAAAACTAACTAGCAGAGCAAAAAACGCTTCAATCCGTACATATATACTCCATTCGTCTACGGAATGGAATGAAGATTTCATTTTATTCACATGCTACTCCAAAATACGACACTTCAAAGACTACCAAAACAAAACTTTCCTGCTAAAGCTTCTTTAAGGAGCTGGTTTATTGAGAACGAAACCCATACGGTAAATTTACAGAACGTCGAAAAGAGAGGCACTAAAACAATGAATATTTAAGAATATAAACGGCACACACAGTCAGCAGCTCTCAATCCCAAATACAAGCAAAATGGTAGACTTATTATCACACAGTGCAAGTACAATCCTCCTTAAGAACATCATAACAATATGAACAATCACGCTGCTTGTGATTATCTTCATGTGAATTAATGAAGAACAGACTCTTCAAAGCGAAGTTTCTTTGCCAAAAAACAAAAGGTTTTGCTGGGAATATGAGCAACTGAAAAGTGATAATAATTGACAATATGAGAACGAATATTGTCATGCGGCCAAAAGAAAGAACATGTGATAAAAATGAATAAACGGTTTGCAACAAACAACAATACACCTATATGAATCGATAATATTATATAACAAAAATGATACATACTTGTGCTGTGTTTACAAATATTATAATCGCAGTGATATTCTTCATTTGCTAAAAGCCTCAAAAACTGCCCACATAACATCCGAAGACGTGCTCCCTTTTTTGTCACCTTCTACCTCATAATCCAATTCCAGCAGTGATCGAACACGTTTCATTGCCAACTCATAATCCTACAACAGCAAATTACAATGATGCACTTCTCGGTGGGAAATGCTGTTGATGTACCCTTATTCTCTCTCATAATTTTTCTATGATTTTAAGCATTCGTACAGTGATAATCTTTGCAGTTATATAAGAATCTGTTGCGAACTAAACGTTTAGAGACTGAAAAACAATCCTTTAATGCATTCTTCTGATCATAATTTCTTGAATTCAAAATTTTACCTGATCAGAAAGTTGGGCGAAAGCATTTTCGAGGACATCACTTGCATGAGCTAATATCAGTAAAGAAAGCATCCTTTTATCCATACGATGAACATCATTAGTCCAACGACCTAACACTGCTTCTTGCACTTGCTGAAATTTTATCACACTTTTATTTGCACTTATGCGATTCTGCATGTGTGTGGATACGCGTCTGCTTAAAAGCATTAAGTAGAAAACCTTAATGAAGAATAGCAAAGCAATCGAAATCTATTGATTGAACTAAAAATTTCGATAGAATCCATAATGAATGCTCATTTAAGAAATAAATAAAACTGCATTAAAACCATTTACTGACTAATTCGAAACTGAAACATAATATGCGCTTATACTTACCCCGATGAGTTTATGCTTGAAGTCACCATTGTGCAAAGGATGCGTGGTCATATCAAAGAGCAGAAAGTTTTGCTTTTCAGTTGTTAAAACACCTTTTTCAACCAAATTCTTCGCTAATCGCTCTCGTACATTACGTAACTTAAACGAAACTATCATTTAATTGATGATGTGCACAATAAGCTAGAAATACAGTACAAGTCAGTCGAGATGAAGCAAAAATGCCTAGCATAAAAACCGAGAAACATATAGCGAACCTGAAATCGTAATTTCAATGGATTCCACGTTTCACCGCTCAGATATTCAATCCAACTGGTAACCGACTCAGGCGGCTGCGTTTCCTTGATATGCTTTAAAGCTTCGTCCAATATCACATCACCTGTGAGCTGATCGTTTTTGACAAGCACCTAGAATGGGAATCAAGATTATCAGACGAGCAAGAGCTATCAACTGACTGATTGCAGAACTAAACATAATCTTTCTGCACATCTTCAGTATGCACTTAAATATAAAACGACAATTCACACTACTACATCCAAACTCTGAATGAACAATAAACATTCGTTAGAACAACGTCTATATCCACCATAAATAAACTACAAAATATAGACATTTGAACCTTTCTCGATAAAAGACCTTTCTTTCGCATTCCAGACTTCTCAAGTTCAATACGATTTTTCAGTGCCAGTTCCACCATAACACATCCACGTAATCCACTACTGATGCAATCGTTCCAAAATGACGTGTAACCCTGAGATTTAAACGCCATTTTGATTTTCTGTTCATTCAGTAGCTCGGATGAGGCAACGTTGAACTACTGGCTGCGTTAATACGACGCCAAATAACGTGATGTGTAACTTTTTCGAGATATGATACTGACGTAAGGATTCACTTAAAACCTTACAATTATTTTAAGGACCCCACAAAAATTTGAAAGATTGAGACACATCAATTCAGAAACAGTATAAACATGGCCGCTTTCTTACAGTTTCGACTGTATTCCGTTCTGAGCTGATGTGAAAGCAGAAATACATGATCAATATGGAACATGCTAGAAGAGTGCTATATGAACAAATATTCCTTTGGTGTTGTCTCACATTATTCACGATCCAGTAACGAATTCACCTCTCTGTCCTTAAGTCCAAGAAGTAGGATTTGTTCCATGAGAGTTAAACGTGTAGCCTTATCATCATCCGGACGCTCACTCGAACATTCTGAGTCTCCATCGTCTGCATCTTTTGTGGTTTCCTCAAAAGCAACTTTAGCTAAACAAAGAATAATTTCTGAAAAACCAAAATAAATGAATATGGATCGATCGATAATCTAATAATAAGACGAAAGAAAACATGAAATCAGAACGTACTTCATCGGTTTTAATGAAATTCGACTGCACTTTTCGCCGCTGTTTAAGACCATCTGCAGACATTTTTATGCGGTCAAAGAGTGGAAATGCGTTTGATATTTCCTTGAACTGTAGTTATGCTATTCAAACTGAACCGAATCGAATAAATATTAGCAGAACTATTTTCGGAAAATGATTGGATTTAATTCTTCGACGCTTAACCCTGAAAACATTTAAAAAATTAATTGTAATCGAGAGTTCCTCCACACGGTTGGGCACAACCTTACACGAGGTCCAACGACATGAACCTCAGCCCCAGCCTATGCAGCAAACTCAATCTCAGCCTAAGCCTAAGAATATCAATAATAAGAACATAACATAACAACAACGGGAGTAATAATAATTGTAATAATGAAGGTAATGGTCGAAAGAAGTTGTGTTTACGAAGGTGAATATCGTGGAGGCAAACGAGGAGCAATTACCCGGCGGAGGGAGCAATTGTCCCCAGAGGGACTGTCTAAGAGTAGTTGTGCTCGGGTGTAGCCGTCCGGATACCGACATTAACATTCATTAATACAGATCGTTTGATCCAGCAATCTATTCAAAATTTATTTCTATCATTACAACAACCAGTAAAAATGTTCATTCTGATCCTGAGCCTCATTGGTGGCAGTCCATAAAATAAGGAAACTCTAGCGTCAGCTCTGACGTATATTAATGGTTAGGTTGAAAGGCAAACCAATAAATCGATAAATCCATTAATATGGCACATTGTTTTTACACCTCGAATTTAGAATGAATTGCCGTGAAATTATCGATAAAATACGCAACCTACTGAATAATAACGAGGTGATAATTTCACTAAAGAGTAATTTTAAAAAGCAGCAAATAATAGGTACGATACGCCGCTACACGAGGAAGTTAAATACTGAGAAATAAAAACAAAATATAATTTTGATGGATTTGGTAAGAGCTGTAAGCAAAAAAATCTGAATATAACGAAGGACAGAAGTGTAAATGAACGACGTCGATACCAAATGCGCATTGGATTACGATTTCATATGCATATGCGGAATGACATCATCGACTATGAATCAATAAACACGTACAAAAAACACTTTCTGAAGACATTATTCAGATGGGATGGATCATGGCTGCTAACAGATAAAATAGCTTTGTAACTTTGTGATGGCCATTATATGTAAACACCTTTTTTGCTATAACAGACTGCACTTGGGTTAGGTTGACCGTATGTGCATAGTATTGGGTGAGCAATAATTTGAACGTGAGCAAAAATGATTCTCTATGAAAACATCAATCAAACTGGTAGTGCTCAGACACACTTTCACAAAGTATTTAAGCATACGGAGTGTTTGTCAGATAACAAGAAACAATCAGACAATCGAATTGAAACTAATGAATTAAATTAATCAACTAATCAATTAAATCAATGCAACAATTTTGAGTTCACTCATTCGAGTTTTATTTCATTTCAAGACAGCGTTTTTTAAAAGGGTATTTGATGGATACTAACGATTAGTAAGTCGAAAAAATGCTTGATGGAAGCTCACGTTCAATTTACATAAATACAGCTAAATAAATGCATTAAACGTATTCTGCTTGAACCAGCATTAATCAAAATCAAATCACAACGACAATTAACAGATCTGCAATGAAGCGAAATAATGAGCACAGAGATTCGCTGTGAAGTTTATAACGATGCTCTGAAACGCACGATAAATCGATTCGCCTCATTCGTTTGCCACGCATTCAATACGTTGCAAACAACAACGCAACTCGCAACACCAAAACCACCATTCATATAACCAATATTTTATGTACTCATAAGTATAAACGTTTATAAGAGCATATCATATGCTTCGTCTGTGCGTATGTTTATGATACATATAAACATACGACTTACGCGTATAAAATTATCACACGCTTACTCAAGATCAAAAACTTTTCTTCAGACAATAACGCGACAAGAAATGAACGTGAAGCTCATCTCCATTAAAATTAATAACAATTATCAAAAACAAGCAATCATGACAAAAGTAAATGATATAACTGTATTGTCGGACTTGCTATTTTCACTGAGTACCACCCACGAACAATTCATACTTTTTACGAATGCAGCTTTATACAGTAGCAAGTCATCGATGAATCAATAGAACGCATGCTTTTCACATGGACTGAAAACAGCACGTATGGTAAGATGAAAAACAAAAGCATTTGATCCATATCGAGTAGTTGTGAACAACTGGATGGCTGCTGATTTGATGTTATGATACGCAAAATGAAAACGAGGCGATATGAGAAATATGAAAAGGGATAAGATGGTGGATTTCACTTTGAAGCACGACAATACGTATGCATTGTTCTGTTATAAGGGAATACACCTTCTATTAAGTTCGTCTCTGTCATACATTCTTTTTTCAAATCCACCACACATCTCCTTACCCACTTCAAAATGACGGATCACATATATTTGCTCGATATAAAGAAATTCGAACATGAACCTTCATTCGCATCAAACAGATATAGAAACAACATGTATTATTAATGATTCTGCTATACACAATTTGAAGTCACCTCTTGACAAGCTACGAACAAAGACGAAATAAAGAAATATAAACAATGATTAATAATCAGTTTCATGCCACTTCATCATTACAATCGTATTAGCCACCCATAAAAAACACCTTCAACAATTAACAATTCTCATTCAACTACATCAGGCAAGAACAGATGGATTAACAACGTGAAAGTTGAACTTTACAAAATACATCGCTTGAGAACACTGTTCGAAATTGATGATGAATATTTGTAAAAGCAGCCGACGTTGAATAACTGATAGACTTAGAGTTATTATACTTATGTATCCGCTTTGTGAAAATTTCAGCTCCGGCTACATTCTCAGCTTCGCTTTTTTCAATTTTCGGCTCCAATCCCAGCTCCAGCTCCGCATTTTTTTTCAGCTCCAATTTTCGGCTGATGCTCCAACTCCAATATTTACTACACATAAGAGCACAAAAATGAACAAATAACGCTGAAAAAACGTTTTAGCAAAATGTTTAAAAAAAACTCAAAACAAAAATATTCCAAAAATGAAAAAAAAAGGTGATTATAGCCAAAATTGTAGTGATAATGAGAGTGTTAATGGCGTCAACATTGATAGAGATTATCCGGAGTAACACAGTGATAGTTGCGAGGGTAAGTTATAGTAATGGAGCTGAATTATTATAAGGGAATTGTGCAGAACGAGACACTCCCTTGAACAATTACACGCAAAGTAAAGAGAGATTCCTCCACCTCTCATTTCACTTACGATTAGATATGCTGAAGTAACATTTGATAAAGATGAAGAACCCTTCTGACATATCGCCACTTCGCCCATGCTTCCAATAAACTACGAATGATGCTTCCTTCCATCACTTCTATTCATAATAAACAATCCAAGTGATATGAGTTCTCTTCAACTGAAACTTTCGCCAATTTCGAAATCTACACACTGCTGCAGTCCCATCCTCGGCTTCCGCTCCATCTTTGCATTTTTCCAGCTGCGGCTCTGCACTTCGAAATTTCTGTTCCAGCTCCGCGTTCGCGTTTTTCAAAACTTCGGCTTCGGCTCAGATTTCAAAATTTCCTCTGCTCCGCTCCAAATCTGGTTCCGGAAAAAAGTTGTTGCTGTGATATTACTTTGAGGAGGCCAAAAATATTTCTTCTGGTTCCGCAACTGAGACATTACCGTTCATTACTCTTCAGATAGCTGTCAACATCTAACTGTAATCGTTGAAACCAGTTGCTCATGCCACAATATTATGCAACAGGTGAGTCGAAATAATAATAACAATAATAATAATATTGTAAATATTACGATCACACTGGAGGCGACAAGCAAAGATAAGTGATATACTGATACTAAGCAAATGTTTAGAGGAAAAAACAATAAAAAGACTGCATAAATGTGAGCGACTCAATCAATTAACAATGAATGCGTGAACGACAAAACTTCTTATTTACATAAATAAGTGTTGTTGGACAATTTAATGTTCACTCTTATCACTGCCGTTAGCTCCCAATGTAAAATTCATTATCAATAACTCGTTTCGGTAATTTTGTCTTTTAGGTTGGTAAAATCAAAACTGCATTTCTTTCATACTCGCAGATGAACATGTTACTTAAAGGCTGTTGTAATTTTACCAACCTGAAATACAACATTGCCCTCGTTTCATACGAATGAAATGAACTACAACACTTCTTTAAAAGAAAAGAATTTGATTCATTTCTTTTGTTGAAATCGTAACGCAGCGCATCCCGCATTAGACGTCCCAATAATACATTACGGTTGACCGCCAAATTAAACAACTGATGCACATTTCAAAAGTTTCAATAACTGTTAACTCGTTATAGCGATAAGATTCAGCAATGATACTTGAACACATTTATCGGATAGAAGAAGAAGAAGAAAAGGCGATAATAAATGCAGATGAATCACAGTGTATGATCTAATAAAATTTCAATGAATAACTGATCCGTACGATTGTTGACTAGTCGCGTAATTTCGCTTCATACTCACTGCTACCCCATAAATAATTACGACACCAACAGACCATTTTTAACGAAGTAAAATCGCTTATGACAGAAACGTCGCTTCAGGCACGTCAGCGAACGCTCATTATGAAAATTATCATTCCTGAACCATTAGTCACAAGCACTGTTCACAATGACGGCTTATCAACAACATTAATACATCAACAAAAAATCTATTCCACCGCAATCCTTTAACATTATAAACACCAGCGAAATTCTTCAATGAGGAGAAATGGCAGAGGTTACGTCAGAACCAATACGAATTTGTCAAATCTGTCGTTAATTTGGAAATGAACAAGATTCTCACGACTTGTTCAACGTTCAAAAATAATTTTGTAAAAGAAGAAACGTTTCGATCGCAATAGATTTCGGAAACAATGAAATATGCACGAAACACATCAACAAAGAATTTCCGAACATCAACAGTATGTCACTTATTTTTAACGGTTCACAACGCTCGACAGAACAAATAAAAAATCCACAAAATAGTCATATTCTGAGAAGTTGCAAATAGATTTTATGAAATTTTTCAAGAGAAGTAGACAGAGAACTGCCACGAAAAGAAAATCCGTTCGTACAATTGAAATCAATTTAATGATTAAACACAGGAATTCACTGATGCACCAGTTAAGGAGTTAATCATGCTTGTAGGTGTCATACGCACATATTTTTCCTCTGGAGTGGTGCTCAATTTCAGAAAATAAGGAAAACTGTCTTCCCCTCCGGCCCGGTAAAAATCACGCATCCGCATTGACAATCGAAGAATTCAATTCTCACCACTGAAATAACGAACAGATAAATTAATCGAGTGGTGACGACAAATTTTAGTGTTTTTGCGCTGTTCAAGTTGAATAAAATTTAAAAGAGAACGAAGGCTGCGACACATTCAAGTGTTGAATGAGGGCAGTGTGGCAGTTAAGCCGAATGGTTTTGTATATTTCCGTCGATGTCGGGTGGTGGTAAACGTAAGATTATAATAATGATGAAGTTTGGTTGGACAGTTTGGTTGGAACAATTTGAAATTGGCAATAAGGAGCTCTTCTAATTTCTGACAATATCGGACAGAATTTATCGAGACGGAATTTGTGGTTGATTGTTAATCGATCGTTGTACGAGCAGAAAGCGTTGAATTTTTGCACGATTAGTGGCGTGTTAATCGTTAATCGTCGTGTCGTTCATGTGCACACTTACCCAAATATTCTCTTGGAATTTATTCTGTGTAGTTGCTTATTGACGGATCGCAATCACACCACAAACTAGTTGTTTGAAAATATATTTGGTAGTGCTAAAATTTTGATCGTTTAATATTGCATTATGTTAGCGTGAGAAATATAATCAAGTCTTAATGTTATAGCCCCGTTTATTTCAATCCGTCACTTGAGATTTAACGAAGATCTTCAATATCACGATATTATATGGGAATCTTTTAGACTTTCATGTCACTGGCGTGTCATTGATTCACATTTGAAGCAATATAAGCCGATTTCGTTGACGATTTCCTGGTCGTTTGATCCCGTGAAATGCTAATCATAATGTCTACAGGATCCGCGCGTATTTTAGTGTCAGTCAAACCGGTAAAAAAGGTATAAGATTGAGCAAAATGTTGATGCCAACAAAGAATCGAAGGACAATTTATGAATATCTGTTCAAAGAGGGTGTGTGTGTGGCGAAAAAGGATTTCAATCAGAAGACCCATCCAGATATCCCGAATGTCACTAATTTAGAGGTGATCAAGGCATGCAAGGTTGGTCTTTGTTGAGATTATCTGACTTTATCATTAGTTTTTGTCCTTTTCGTCATCATCAGTTTCACCTCTTTGCAATGCTCGGAGTTAAGATTATTGGTATGTTTTATTATTGTGTGACCTAGTGGTAATTTTGCTACTTAAGGGCGCGTTACTATTCTTCATTTAATGTTTCGAAATCACTAGAAATGTGAGTGCTTTGAGTGAGAAATGCGATGCAGTCATACCAGATAAAGAGATAGGAAGCTTTCTTCGAATTGAATCCACTGTTTTTCTGTTTTGACCATCATAATAGGTCGTGTGCAACTTTGTTTTTTGCGTCATACAAATGTCAAAGATGTTGTCGGCTTTAGAAAACCGAGAGAATGTAAAAACAGCTCAGGCGTTTAACTCACTAATGCACTAGTTCCCAATCTTTTTATGTCGTGCACCTCTAAAGAATTTTACTGTGTCATGGCACCCCTCACGCTAATAGTTTACTTAAGGATAAAGGTAAAGATGACCGAGAAAATGTTTTATAACCGCGCTTTTAAAAATGTATTTAAAATGATCATTTGGAAAAGAAAATATATTGCAATAAAGTAAGGGTTGCATAAGCCGTAGAAGGCCAACAAAACAACAAATTGGAATATCTGGGAAGTTTTGAATGTTGAGGTCAGTGATTTCAATGTATAATTGATAAAATTATGATGCTGCAACTCTGCCAGGCAAACCCGGTTGGGAACCAGTGCACTGAAGCGTAATGAACACGGGTTGTACTTGATATTTTTATCAAACCATGCATTGTTGATAACCAGGAAGTATTTCAAATTTAAGAACTTGTTCTGCTTCCCGCTGTTCCCAACAGCAATAGTGTGCAATAATTGAATATCGGCGCTTATTACCAAGCCGATCGATTTGGCAGTAAACAACGATCGGTATGAAAAGCGCCGTATAGAAATGAAGATGAAATTGACGACGTCAACATTATGATTCAGCTGACGTCTAATTAAGTACTCGTACAAACGAAACAGATAGTGATGGTTAAACGAATGTCAGTACGTTCAATGTTTAAGTGTGTATTCTAGAGTTTGGCATCGCGTGAATATGTAAAGGAACGATTTGCATGGCGTCATCACTATTGGTATCTCACCAATGAGGGTATCACATACTTACGTGAATATTTACATCTACCATCAGAAATTGTACCTGCTACGGTTAAGAGCAAGCCACGTGAACCAAGACCAGCATTCGGAGGCGATCGTCTCACAAGGGGTTTGTATCTGGATATGATTTTGAATACCACTCTGTTCCAAGCAAGAGTATTATTTATGCTCTGCGTATTTTATCTGTTGAAATGAGCAACTCTGTCTTCAGTTCCAAAAATGGATAGCGATCGCGATGCATACAGAGCTGCCGAAAAGACAACCGAAGCAGGTCCTGGCGCAGCACCCGTCTCGGGATACCGCGCCGGTTACGGCCGAGGGGCTGGTCCTATGTAAGCGCAAAATAACTTGTTTGTGAAGATGAAGCTAATTGTTATATTATGTTTTGTTGGGCGTGCACCTCTTCTATCCGCTGTTTCCGTTGTATTTTTAAATAAAAGTTGTTGTTATTTGAAGTTATTTCGAGGCCATCACCGTTTATGCAAATCTTTATGTGAATGAATCACCAACGACTAATGACCAGAAACACATTCGGATGGTGATCAACAGTGGTGATGACATTAACATAACTAACTGAAAAGTAGTTCAATCAAATGAGTACGATCAAAAAGTTTTATTTCACTGTCGAATTTTTAATTAAAACGTACAAAACAATACATGCACAATTTGGTTTACTTTTACGTTCGCCACGTTCATAACTGTGGAAAACGACAGTATAAGTTCTTGTGTGTTCACTTCTCTGTTATTGCGCGACGAGCTGCGCTGAGCATAAAATCTATCTCCAAATCACGCAAGTTTCCCTTTCCGTAGAGTGTACGGAAGAGTTGACGGGCTTCAAAAGCACATTTTTTCATCTCTTCCAAATGTTTCGTACCACATAAACTTTTTGTTGAACTAAAACAAATAAATACATGATATGGAACAGGATATTTTCACGACTTGACTAAGTGATTAACGATTCGACAGTGGTTAACAAAAACAGTTCGTGAGTGATAAAATTGCAGTGAGTGATTTTAAGCTTATGTAGCAGAACTGCTCGTTAGTTTTGTATGGCTGAAGTGGTGAACGGAAGAAACCTTTGAGATTTTGACTATATTAAAGGAGTATGAAAAAAATTTCTTTTTGGAAACCAGTATGCAGGAACGACGAATGAAACCCACCAAATACGAACGTAGAGGAGAACGACGAGTGCAAAATAAGAAGACGCAGTAAGATGATGAACTCGACTGCTAAATATCGCATTTCTCATATCGATTAAATGTTTCATATAGTTGTAAGTTGAATCCATATCACCTAAACTTATTCACATTTCACTGACGATAAAAAGAAACCTATCATCGAACATTTAACATATCATATCACCTATGAGAGGTCTTTTAAAATAACTCCAATCTTTAAAATAGCTTCATTATGTTATGCGTCAATACAACAAAACACATCAACTTAATTCACAGTTGATCGCTGAATTGCACAAGTCAGATCCGATCACTTTTGTAAGCATTTCTTGGAACACCGCATCAAACTGTCAGAACAACAAACGTTCTATTAGTAACTTAACTGATTGCGATACTTAACAAGAACAATATAACTTTTGTCGTATAGTTATTTTTAAAAAAACGAATTTTTGTTACCATTTTTGAAAGAAATCAATGCGAGCATCAGTGTAAAATCGGTAAAAGTTTGATTTCCATACGGATACGTGTTGAGCGCTCGATCAAATGTAGTCATCAATAGGTTTCCATCGTATTTTTGCCAATTAATTGTTCCGATGGATTTTTCAATATCCGAATTCAAATCACTTTTATCCTGAAATTAGTACGTTTAAACGACATAAAAGCGTTCTTGCTTCTGGATATCCGAAAGACACGAGCAAAATGTTTGCAGAGAACAAAAATATAACAACTATGGAACAAAATAAATCCAAAAATTTTCCTCATTAAAAGGTTACTAAATCCGAATAATTGTCATTGTTCGAATACAAATTTATTTTGAACGGTGTCAATTGAGTGATTTTATTGTCATTTCAGTGATCAACCTCCAATGAAAACAAACACACAATTATTACATAAATCAAAATATATAATTACATCAGCATTTCCATGCACACACTCGTCACATAGTATCAAAACGTTGTCACTGTTTGGTGTTGCTATGAAGAGTCCTAAAAGGATTGCTCACTAGTTATACGAGAAGAAATGAACGATTCTTGAATGGTATTCGAATAAACTTATAATGATTTGCCATGGAATATTTAGAGCAGCTATTGTTGCTTTATTGTTTCTGCGTTGAACGCATCATCATAAGCACTCAAAAACAATAACAACTTCATACGTTTACATCGCACACAGAAACGACCGATGATCACTTTATCGAGTTGATGATCGCCCTCATGACGACACACTTCACATTCACAAACGAAATCGTACTGTTCCAATAATAACTTCTAAAAATGACCTTTTCGTATCAATTCCACCAGATGTAATTCTTACAAATCAACTTTATTTACTTATACTATATTAATAACGACCACAATTAATTTCTTTGTCTGTTTTTGCAATCCAACATTCAATATCGATTCCCCAAACTGTCATCCACTATCAATTCAATGTGAGATTTTTTTTAATGAGTGCATTAATTCACTAACTCTTCTTTGTTCATATGTGTGACATCCGGCAAGAGGTCCATAACTGCACAACAACTCCTCTCCGGCCCTTATTTCTCGCACAGTTCGCAGTACGAAACAACACTCGTCCGTTCCCGAACAACTTAATTCAACGAACAAATTAATCAGAAATGAATCAGAGATGAATAATCTACGTACCTATGATATAAATTCGGAGCGCAACTGTGGTTCACAGTTGATGCAATCGGCAGCAGAGCAACACTGAGCAATGTTTCGTACAAGTCATTTGGACATCTCGATAGTAACTGAACCATCTCTGAGTGATAGGTTTTCACTGAGAATGGTGTTGCTTGAAGCATAAACGACGAAGTTTCTTGGTTAATCAATACTTCCTGTTGAAAATATTGTGCGTAACATGAATGAGCTTATAGTCTTTGCACATAATTTATTGTCATTGTGATTCCAATTTGCCCATAATAATGACCCAATATTATTACGGCATTTAGAGTTAAAATCGAATGAAGGTCAATAAGTGTAAAAATATGAACAATATTGATTGACTGCACGACACTCATTCAATACAAAAATAAATATTTAACCTGATCGCGACTGGAAGATTTTTAGAAAATGATTCTAAAAAAGGAATACAAAAGGATCAACTGATAAACCTTCGGATTCTGATGTATAGCATTTGCATTTAATGGGATTCGTTTCATAAGCTCACGGGTAACATCACCAATAAATCGACGACATTCAACTGAGGTGAGATCTGAGAACTTAGATTTCTGAAAGAAATTACTTCAAGAACATCATTGCCTGGGAATTTAAGTTTTCTTAATGAAATGTTCGATCAATAGAAAGCTTCGGTTTTCCAATTTAATCCAAATCGACATTTTTTTAAAATGAGTTGAAATGTGATAAAAGTACACCACGATAAAAAATGATAATAATATGTGGCAAACGTTCGAAGCTCAAAACTCTATCAATTTGTGTATTCGAGTCGCTGATTGGGTCGATTAAAACTGATACCCAGTTTGCTGAGAAAAGTGTACAACAAATTGCCAACATAAATGAAAATTTTGAAATTTTTCGTCACGGAAAAAAACAAATTTCTACAAATTAAATGAGATAAAAGGAATAAAAAAATAATCACCAGTAATTTGCAGACATCATCAACGAATTGATTTATCACCATATTATTGCTAGAATCATCGAATGAATATGCCTTCAGTAACATGATCGCCTCAAATGAATTGCCATTTAATGAACGAACATCTTTTCGATTCGGTACCTCTCCAATACAACTCTCGTTATTGCAAGAATATGTGCCCAAAGAACCTCTCGGTTCTATGAACTGAACCTTATTTGGCGTTTTCGAAACGGAAAAGCATCCGAATGTAACGCTTATCTACAACTACTCACAAGCATCTCTTTTACGAGACTAATCTTTAGGTAAACTTCTGAAGTCAGTCTGATGCGAAACTTTTAAACTGACCAATTAAAAGAACTGATAATGAATTTGATAAATGCACAAGAAACAAATGAACAAAGAATAGAAAACACACTCTCAATGAAATGTTTCAGTTCATCGTAAGAATACTCGTTAATTGCTTTTGCAATAAGTTCGCACATACCAATGCTTTTCAACCCATTCTCACCACCATAATGATGATCCAATGAGTGCATGGATGCACCCTCTTCAAGACATTTCTCATCACAGAAACGTGCGTTACAATTCTCGCATCTATTTTGAAGATGTTATTAGATAGAAACGAGTAGATTTCGAGCATTAATTACAACTTCATAAAACAGTTAAAAAGCAAAGAATTTCGTTTGACAAACGATTCATTCCTTTTCTTCTTATGAATATTCCCTAATTTCCGTTTCTATCGAAAAGAATATTCACGAAAAATTTCGATCAATCAGTATAATACTGTGAATAAAACTGACGGTAAATATGAGAGTGGAAGTAATCGACAGCAATATTTGCACCTAGTAACACAGTTTGATGCGGCCATAACCAGAGGTACTTCTTTGATGACAACCATTCCTTCTGGAATATTTTCTGCTGCCTGTGAATAAATTAATAAAAAAACCGTACGGACAATTCGTATAGCTAAGAAGATTGAAAAAACCTCAATAAAATTATAAACAATTCAACTGAATTTCTCTATTTTAATATGAGATCGCTGAAAATCAGTTAATTAATTTCATTGAAAATGATCAATCTATATTATTTCTGTTTATATTCACGACACATAAACTCATTTTATCATAAATTTTTAACATAAAAAACTACATTAAAATCTCTTAACTAACCACCAAATGACGTCCCCTTACTTCATCGTATTGTATACGAACAGCACTTGATATTTGTTCGCACGTCTTGTTTGCTCCTTTATAAAGTTTCTGTTCGGGTGTTTTGTAGAATTCTGTTTGGGGTAAACGCAGACATTCTTTCATCTTTTTGCTTAAAATAAGTACGGCTTTATCAATAGTTGACTTATGCAAGCGATCATTAGTAACAATTGATACTACGATAAAAACATTAATGAAAATAGCAGTAATACACATAATTATGATTACAGTATCGATGTTATTATTACTGTTATTATGATGATCGTTAAGCCTACAGAATTTTATCTCGATGCATGATTTCATAAAAGGAAACTATCTTCAATATAACACAACAAGAAGAATGCAATAAGACAAAAATGAAATCATAGATGTTTTTTAACCTTTGTTAGCAGTGAAGAAAAATTTATCCGAAAATAATTCACCTAAACAAAACAGCATTCAGTTTATCAGAAGAATTCTTTTCGGCACTGCGTTCAAGACGATCGAAATGCTTAAGAGCCTCCTGAAAGTTACTGCTTGATGAAAAATGCAATCAAAACACCAATTTTTTCTTTCCTCTCCCTCCACCCTCAAATGAATTAGAATGAATGAAAAAACCTTCTACTAGTTTTTTTTTGGAACAAGAATTCAACGACATGAGTGGCAAACTGAATGTTGAAATTTCAATTTATTCGCAAAAAAACGCGCATAAAGGACGACCTTAGGATATCCAATTTTCATGAGAACTGTTGCAATATTTTTCATGGCCAAAAAGTAGGTCAGATCAGATTGTACAGCCGTATCGAAAGCCTGGAAAGACTTCATTCACGCAGTCGATAATAGAATCGTTGTATACATCTAAATCGGCAAGTTATGAACATTTATCGAAATAAAATAGTATTCAAAATATACTTCCTCGATCAACAATGCGTAGACCCCGAAACAGTGTGAACAAAAAGAAAAACAATATCACAATCATTATACTGAAAAATTATTTCAAATCGTAACTTTCATTCACAATTTGAAAGATACATTCACACTTACCTCAAAATATACTCTCAAGGCCTTCGTGAAGTTTCCACTTACATAATATTCGTTGCCCAATTTTCGTAATTCCTCAGAAACCACACTGTCTTTCAAGCCAAATCTTTTCATCTAGAAGTTCAGTTTGTCATTTTCAAGGTTTAAAAAAAACATTCATGATTATTGAAGCATATTAATCATTTTGATGATTCCAAATATTCAATACTATGGACGAAGTTTAAGCATAATATAAGTATAACAGTTATGTTCAATATGCCGATAAATGGGAAAGACGTAATTTTGAGCATGCATGGTATTTGCTCAAAAACGTGGTGATGTTTTTTTCGTTGACAACTGGCTTATCACTGACCTCATATTGGTACGATTCATTTGGAATATCTCTTATATTATGAAATTCTTTTGTGAAAAATTGTATCGGATTGTTCAACGCACTCAAACGACAATTTTCGAATGATTCAACAGCACTTTTCATTAGATTCACATAGCACATAGCACAGCGCTTTTGCACTGTTTCATTGGATGCATCTGCAAAACTTTTGGAGTCAGTAACGATCGTTAGCAAAGACCTATTTGAATTCTGAAATTTCATTTTTAATGTGTTCTGCAATGTGATTACAAGCACATCCTCCAATTCATCAGTGTCACAAAAATATTGAAGAGAACTTCACTGTATTGGGGAATGATTCTCAAACACATAATTATTCCTCAATTTTCTCTGCAAAATAGACTCATTCCAACGTTGGTATTGACACTGATTTCTCGTGCTCGTCAAGATTAATTTGACTGCTGACTTAAAAGAAATCACATCTTGTCCCTCAAAATTTACTCTGAACTAATAGTGCTAAACAAGAATTGCAATCTAAACTTGCACTAGTTTCGAGAGCATTAAAAACTCACTAAATTGAAGCAATTTTACGCAATCACTTATAGCTTCTTCCCAAAGTGATAAATTCATAGAACATTCAATATGTTGATCATAAAGATCCTGCCTGAAACGTGACTAAAATTGATACTTGAAACGGCAGCACATCATTCAATACTAGTTTCATAATTCCAATCAAAGAGATTATCGCTGGACCGAATCAGCAATAATCGAATAACTTAAAGGAACAAACTTTTTTGTTGCATACACGTCAGGGCAAATCTCAATTGCTTTTGCATACATTTCTTCGGCATCATTCCATTTTTTCAATCGAACGTATTCAGCAGCCTGTAAAGACCTAAGTAAATTCCGTTCACTAGTGAATGATAGATGAACAAGAAATAAGAAGAAACTTCAAAAGTTTCAAATCGTTACTGATTTCAAAGTTTTTTTTTTAGAATCAGCAGCCGTTTAGCATTTCTTCATTAATTAACTACATCTTAGTATATGTGATGCGTTCAAGTTTACAATAAAAGCTTTCGACAGGTGAATTATTTGTCGGAATTTTGTAACGATAAGTTTACTTTTGCTTGAAGATTAATAATTTCATTTTTTGATATCATTTCATCGACTTCATCTGAGTAATCGTTCGCTTCTTCGAACGAACGTTCTGCATTCGTTTCATTCATTTTCGTTTCTTCGTTATTGATTCTTCTCACGCATAACCGATTATTTGTTTCCATTGAAATGCCGTCTTCTAAATTCAGCAATTCCATCTTTATTTCACCCGTCCTCCTTCCATTATTCTAACAGCTAATTTCTCAACACATTTCCACTAAAAGTTATTCGCGCAATCAGTAACTTAATTCAAACGAATATCGATTACTCGCAACAACTACGGCGTTGATTTCATGAAATTGTTCCTTGATAATAACGCACAAAATACCAACTTAATCCTAAATCAATATTAAACAACAAATCCACTCACTTTAGCTTTAACAAGCACACATCACAACTAACATTATTCTACAAATAAAATGTTCAGAAAAGATATGGCCGGCATTCAAGCAAAAAACATTGCTTATTGTTTGCACTTATTCAGAAGGCATAATGCCAGCCGAATGATGCAAACAGCTGTAATATGCGAATATGATTTAGTAAGATTGCGTGCACATGAATGCATATCCGTTATGTTTGTAATTGATTGTTGGGCATTGATCGTAGACAGCAGGCAGTGCCGTTTGGACGCAGTCTGATGGCATTTATGATCGATTCGAGACGATCGTTTTGTCGTTATGTTGCTTCGTTTAAGTGGCATACTGATTGCACTTGAAGTTAAATCACAACAAGAAACACTCGTCTTGTTTCGTGCACCCTTCTTTTGTTTTTCGCACACTTTAATAAATAGCCACTGAAACAGCTCTGTTCTATTATATTCCCTTGTGTGTCCACCGTCAGCTTTTCAATGAATCTTCTATAATGGCGAAAAATTCACGTATCAAATTTTATTTATCACATTTTTACATGCAAATTTCAGTTATTGTTTTTTTTTGTCATACAGCGAATAATGATTAGTCATCAAGGATTGCTGCTTTTGTTTCTTCTCTTCTTGGTCGGGAAATTTGTTATCGTTTGTTAGCGTATTGAATTATCACAGCTCTGTTTCTTGTCAAACACTCACTGAAATTGTTGAAGCAAGTTCTCGCAGTTTTCATAAAGGATGTAAATAATTGATCATCAATGCACAATGTTTGTTTATTCATCGGTCAATAACTGAAGAAGAGAGAACACCATTTTTTCATACGTTTTCGCTAGTTAACCATTTTTCATTGAGAAGCATTCCCATCTTTTTTTTCTGCAAAAAAATGATAAGTACAATCTAGCAACAAAAGAAAACAGTATTCGTGTGAAAATTGTTCACATCAACATCACCTGTCCCATCAGAAACAACCAAAAAAGTCTGGAAGTTTGGTTCGCATCTTATTGTTTGGAGTGGAAGCAGTTTCACTTCCTCATCAAAAAAAGAAATTTTCTGGTGTTGTCTTCTTTTCATTTCTCAAAACATCCATTATTTTTTAGATCTTTCGTGTTGTTTTTTTGTTGGTGACTTTTATGTTCACTTAGTTGTGATCTGACATGATGATTGCTTAAAAAGTGATAACTGAATCGCCGGTCACGGCTCACCGCGCCGACCAAGACGTGCAGGGCTAGGCTAAGCCAAGATTTGCCAGGCCGGAACAAAACTTATTTGGCCAAAATTTGCCTGGTTAAAGCAGGAGTAATTTTGGTCCGGCCCTGCAAGTCTTGGTCCAGTCCATTGGCTCAGAACCGATAATTTGATACTCCTCTTAAAAATGACTGTAAGAGCTTCAGATACTGAGTGGTAGACTTCTTAAATTTGAAAGGGATTCGTGCATCTTTAAGGATGTTCACGTTCATCAGCATAATATTCATTCACAAGTTTATAATTGTTAGTCGTACGAAAATTTCAAGAGGAATGAGAGGAAGCGAAATTCTCTTATTTAACCTATTGCCGTGGTTATAGGCCTGGTTGAAGGTAGTTGGTATGAATGTGAAGAGGTGAGGTTGATCAAATAAACGCTTGACGCCAAATGATTTGTCAGATAGTATTTGCACCTTTGCAGTTTCGTTTTATCGCCTTTTCGGTTGAAATGTTTACTTTCAGCGAATAGTTTCATATGAGTGCACATCAGTTGTGATTATTCTTATCATTGTTAGCATTCTTCGAATTCTTCCTTTGTTTTGTTCACATATCGTTATCAGTTATCAACTGTCAGATTATACTAACCAGATTTGGATATTATTTCTGAAGAATATCTTCGTGCGCATAAATGACGTTGTTTCACGACATCAATGTAATTGTGAGTTTATTTTTTATTTTTTCACCTGCATTATTTGAAAATAGAATTTTTTGATAGTATTCGTGGATTTTCGTTCTTAAATTCTAATTTCAAGAGTTCACTGCAGTAAATCAACGTATTATTTGTGCCTCGGAACCAAGACATATTTCCTCATTTGTTGATTGATTAAATTGCAATTTGGGCGTTGAAAAAAGTGCCGTTATTTGTGGGATAAACTTGTGAATGGACATCGTTTCTTTTAATGCCAGTGCATCACTGTGTTTTCACTGCATTCTACTGAATGATGATCCATGCAAAATGCAGTGAATAGAGACCTCAACATTGTGGCCCTTTCAAGAAGAGGATCGGTTCAAGACCACCACTGTTGTCGCATTTGTATCATTCAGTTTTGTAGCTTACAGACAAGGATGAATATCCTAGCTATAAGCGTTAGACCTATAATTAAGCGTTTCAAAAGCTAATTCAATAAATTCGTCAATTATACGTTTATTAGGAAGCCTTAACTAAAGTATCTCCTCAGCAGTTCCTCTAAAGCGATGCGTTTCGTCGAAGAAGATACCGTATGATATTGGGCCATTTCAGAGATGGAGGAATTCACATGTGGGGAAGGCTTATAGTTAAGGATGAGACAGGATTGTATTTGGGGTTGTACTTTGAGTGGGACCGGGTGCTTACGAGCATCCAAGAAAATTCTGTGGTCCTCGGCCTGGCCTGCTACTTTCAGGTGCGCCGAGCCTGATTTCGCCTCCGTTCCAGCCTTGGGTTATAAGGAACATTTTTAATTTAATTTAAATATGTGTTTTCAAAAAAGTCAGTAAAAGAAAGGGAGAAAAATATTCGAGATGTTTTGAAGTTAGATAAATTGCTATTCGTACGAGTTCTTTGAGCAACTTTCGTTCAGTTATTTAATTCATTCATTAAGTACAAAAAGCACTCGATTATTTCACAACAATGTGCTTCACATTAATGATTATCGTTTGTGATTTGATTCGTTCGTTAATTACTTCGATTCAACACTAAATCATTACGCAAAACCAAACAATCCTATTGTTCACCTTCCAGTAGCGCAACATTTTGCAGTCAGAAATGTGTTATTGTTCATTGTTTTTGTTCGTGTCTCCATTTCCTACGTTGAAAATTTCTTCAAATACGAATTCGGAAATTGTTGAAAGTTGTATCGGAATAATTTTCTTTTTGCCTTAATTTTTTTTCCACTGTATCATTCGTCCAATTGCCTTTGAGGTGGTCTTTGAAAGTATTAAGGTTTCTTAAATCCGATGCAACATTCAGTCTTTTCATTTCCATCCTCCACTGTGTGAAGTTTCCTTAGAACAACCACTGGAAACAAATGTTGATAAATTCATATCGGTTTTTTCGTCTTCAACGAGCGTTCGTTTCGTTTACCAACGTAAACGAGCTGTATTAGGTTGAAAGATCCTTGAAGTTTTCTTTATTTGGGTGACTGTGTGATGAGATAATGAGATGAAGCGGAAAAAAGACAACTTAGACATTCTAACGAGAAGTGATTGTTTCTGGTGCACTCGAAAGTGCATTTCCTTCTCTTCAGAAGAATCTTTTGTGAATATTAAAAATGATCTCACGTAACGAACCCTCTATTATGAGTGATGTTTTCGAGTTGTGTATCACGAAGATGCGGTGCTTTTTGTGGAATTAAAATTTGTGCAGTGGTTCGTTCTTATTGATCAAATGTTTGTATGAAAAAGGCAATGAAGACTCGTATTGTTGAAGTTTTTAAGGGAAACCTTATGATGAAAGTTAGAATGAGAAATGAGATAGACGAAACATATCCATCCATCTGTAAATAAAGCAGTTGTCATCGGATGCTTCTTTCTCGTGGCTCACTGAATCGATTTCATTTCATCTGTCACTTTCAGCCACTCATCCTTTCTTCCTTATGCGTTTCTTTCTATTATTCTGAATAGTTCCACTGCATTTCCAATTTACTGTTAACATTGTTTGAGTTTAGAAGATGTTTTTTGAGCGCCTAGATCTTGGGTTTCGCGAAAAATTCGACCAGTTGCATTAATGGCAAGCTTGGCTCAATTTTAACAACTTACTAAGTAGGCTCACTTGAGTAATTCAATTGCTCGTGTTTTTAAAATCTCTGCATTAAGCCCACTCTTTAACTCAGCCTTAAACGTGAGCCCAAGTTTAATCGTAAGGTCGAGTACAAATTTCAAAAGAATCTTTTTCTGCATTTTCGCCCCTCAAGAACTGTAGAAGCAATCTTAATGTTTCAGCTAAGCTATTCGTTTCAAATTTGACAAAAACACTTCGTTGTTTGTTGATTTTTGTTTCACCTCAAGTGCACACTATCTGTATTGCTATTAATTAGCCCCTTTCACTGATTGCTTTTTGAATGCTAATAACTCACTCTTATTATGACTGCTTTCGTTCGCTGGTCTTCTCGTATTGCTGATATAAGTGCGTTCAGGTTCTAGTGAGTATACGTGATGTGGTTGTATCGAGGCATTCAAAGACGCAATTCGTCTTTTCATAATAGGGAAGACGTTCTTGTTTCGAGACAAACCAAAAAATTCAATCTGAGGTTAATACGATATTCGGATGCGAATCGCGTTCATTTGCACCGTCGACAACAGCATCGCATTTTTATTGTTTGTCTTATTTTCACTAATAAGTAGAATATGTACGCATGAACTTTCTATTCAACACTAAAATTCATTTATATTTTCCCGAATGTGTACTCCGGGGAATGTAGTATTTCAACTTCACGGGAAGATTCGAGGCAGATGTGTGCAACTTGATGGCCGGTGATAATTAAACGAGAGTGGAAATAGGGGTATATATTCGGTAATTCGTTAACCACTAACCAACGCATCCTGCTTACATAAATACTAACATGATTCAACAGTGCTATCAATTAACAAACTTCTGATAATATTGGTTACTTATGTAAGCGAATAGTTATTTCTTCGTTATAAACCAACTTTCAAATAAATTCAACCAGCCACTTTCTTCATATCTTTGACTAATTCAAAATGAGAATAATTCTATCGAAAGCAACAATAGCGCTGATGTTATTCAAAATAAATTGAATAATTCTGCTCTTTTTGACTACGCTTATTCCTGTTTCGACTATGGGAAAGTATATTCATTTTGGTTGATTCGCATATATTTACCTTTTTCGTTTCGCCATGCGTATTGCCAATTCTGTGCACGCCGTAGTTTTCTTATTCTCCTGATTTCAAGAACACAGCTGCTAGTTGATAATTAGCTATTCGCAAACGAACATTAAAATGCTGACGTAATCATTGCTCTCCAACCACCGTTTGTAATGTGTGTATTCCGCATCACTGATTCAATAAAATTGCATTCATCTGAATTGAAAGTAAGAAAAGTCGGTGAAAGTCAACTCAACAAATATTTTATTCAGCTTTTCGACATTAAAGTTGATGATGCTGAAATAATTTGTTGGAATTAATTTGAATATAAATAAATAAATAATTCAAACATATCACCAATTTATGAATATATGATAAAATACGTTGTAGAACATTATAAACGACCGGAATACACTGAATGACGAGATCAACTGGGACGACAGTATTGATTTGTTAGATGAACATAATTCGAATGTGGCTGACTTATCAAATGATAGCGACGACGAGGATCTTCTGAATATCGTTTGCTGTACGTCACCGAATAAAACAGCGTTCGTTCTTCTCTTGTAAATTTATATCAATATTCATTCATTTTGTATACAATTGATGTGTGTGTTTCAACTTTGGCGATCAATTTCATAGCAACACACGGATTAATTTGCGAATATTTTTGAATATTCATATTGATTGTGCTTATTCACATCCAAAAACAGCAATTCTAATGAATCCTGTAAAAAATACGTCGTCCTTCAGAAAACTCGTTTTTTATTGCTCGAAAAAAGTCCTTAAATATCTGAGAATTACAAATCAATCGATTTTGTTGGTTTATTATGAGAGTGCTAACCGATGGTTTTTAATATGCATAAATGAATGAGCGATAAAAATTTTGAAGATTCTCAAATGACTAATTTGGGGGATGTTGTGTCATTCAGTCGTGATTCATCAGATGGGACCAATATTGCGGAGTTTCATTCGCTTATTATAGTTCAATAAGTGATAATTGATATTCAACAAAATTTAGATTCAACTTGATTAACGCTCTATAAGTTTCCTCGTTGTGTCTGATTTGCTTTTCAAAACTTGTTTACATCATTCGATATTGAAGTGTTAAGGATATTGACTACAGCCAATATAACTATGCATATCCTGTTTCATTATCAATCTACAAGTGTTAAAACATTCGCATTGATCAGTAGTTACGATAAAGTTTAACAATTTATCCGAGTGATGACCATTCGTTATGAATGAAAGCGTTAAGTTGGCAGAGCCGCGTATTGATAATACTGAGCTTTATTTTGTTGCTAATATAATACAAGTTATAATATGCTCTTCCATGGACACTAAACCTCTGGTTGCAATTAATGATGGTTTTGTTATTAGTTTATTGAGAAATGTACATATAAGTTTCGAGAGTGATCCATCAGAATGAACACTTTTAGTTGAACCTATATTAATAATAAGTGATATTTCTATTAGCACTAATTTGTTGTCATTTAGAAACAAAGAATGGTTTCTATCCTGTCCATCTCCTTCCCTTTAGTTTTCGAACGCGTTTTCTTTGCAGCGTTCTCGACAAGCAAACAATTTAAATAAGCCGACTGGGCTGCACTAGGACTTTCTTTGAGCTGCTCTCCTATTGTTTAGATTAATCTATCGTGTATGATTTTCCTTTATCTCATTCCTTAATATGTCTAGCTATGAAAACTTTTAAAATGTGATTTGATATCAGTTATGTGTTTTGGTTCATCTCTTTTCAAATGTATTTCAAAATGATATTCCATATATATGCATATATAATCATCTTGGAATGAACATCACCTTTTATTCATTAGAATTGATTGATAACTCTGATATATCGTTAATGCACCAGATGTATAAGCGAATTATGCATATAATGTCATAACATCATTTCTGCTATTCTTATGGTCGCATAGGGTCACGATCATTTCTTAAGCCGTCCACAAATTTTGCCATCACATTCTATCTATCATCATTAGCATTTTACGATATCGAATTGCTCACTGCATTTGTTTCTATGCCATACATTCGTAAATTAAATCATTTTCGTGCTGCAGAGATGGGTAGGTTTATGTGTTTCGTATTTTTGTCTAACTGGTTTTTAGTTGAGTAAGGAAATGCTAAAACGTTTGTTCTATTTTGCATTTGCGAAGATTTGTTTCGATCGATTCATGTAGGGTGTTATTTGAATTTAGCT
>JAPYMA010000006.1:0-42500 GCA_035041965.1 Anisakis pegreffii | reverse complement strand
ATTAATAGCTGAATGTACACTTTAAGTTGAGTGATTAGTACATAAATTACATCTTGAATTGCGCTGGGTTTACATTAGATCATGAACGAATTTACATGGTAAATGCATCATGTTTCATATAAATAGAGGACACTTTAAGAGGAAATCGAATTAGATTTGTTGGAGGAAGTAAACCGTTCAAATCCAATTTTCTTTTCGATTACGATCATTTCACATTAGTCGAATAAAACTTTAGCGTAAATCTTATTGTTTGAGGCATAGTTGATCTGTTTTCTTTAATCATCTTCATTCACACTGAATCATTTGTTCATTGATGATAACCATTTACATCTTCGCAAGAATATGCCATGCCTCGCCGCTAGCTTATCATCATTATTGTTTTGCTCTTTTATAAATTTCGTAATGAACTCAGTTAATCTTGAAGATCGTCAAATTTTTTCTGAATACATTTTCATCCTCTTCAACAAATTGGAAAACAACATCCACGCTGCTCTGATGAGTGCTAAGGAGTGAGGTCAAAAACAAAGTTTTCTCCATTCGTTCGATTCTCGTAATTGCATTTCTCCCCTTACAACTGCTAATAAAATAACAATAAATTTTTATTATTCGTTCAGCAATAACATCAAACTATAAAAAACTATTCATTCTCCAATAATTGTTTGTAAGTGATTGCTGACTACGCTATCATAGCATAAAATCGAACCCAAGTGTCAGTATCGTCAACCAAATAAAGCAACGTTTTGAATTGAATTGAAATGGTGAAATTGCAAACTAAATTAATTAGCATCTAATCTGAGAAGGGATTTATTCTTTGTCGTATGGGTGTGTTTATTTGTTGTGTGTTGCTAAATAATGCATATAAGCGAGTAGCACCCATATGTTCGTCGATAATCAGTGTCTAAACCCCGTGGGGTTCATAAAAGGCATCGATGAAAATGCATGCGCTAGCTCAGTCACCGATACGCATCACTTAGCAAAAATACAAAGAGAGGCGGGGTTTGCACTGAAATAGGATGTGATGGTCTTTATTTAGTTAGAGTGATTTTGAAATCATCTTGTCATTTTCATTATTCATTCATAGCCTAGTGACGTTGAAAGGAGGTGCGGTGAAAGGCGATAACAATTATCATCCAGACTGTTCATCATGCTTGCATGGATATACTTCTTGCTGATTCTGTGCATCACCAGCGCCGTCCACTGCGATCTAGCACCAAGTCGTTTTGATCGTCAGGATCGTGACTACCGACCTCTGCAGGTGAGTATGATGATATTCTTATTTGAGTTCAGCATTCAGCACCTCAGTTCCATCTCTTTTCACAATTTATTCGCCTCATAAAATGCATCCTTCTTGCAAAAGATCCACAGCCATACAAGTTTCATTTCAGGAACTTATCCCAAATTTGTGATTTTTTCATCCTAAGAGCCTATATTATAATTGACACTCTAATACAGTTAAAAATGTTCTGTAATATAAGAGACATTATAAGCGAATATAGATGCATGCTACTGTACTGCTCATATAATAGAATCATTTGCAGACTTAATCCATATTAATAGATAAGCTTATTAATCAGCTGTATTGATAGATAAGCTGCATACGTAGTTTATTATGATGGAAATGATATAAAATCTCATGAATTTGCATGTGCTGTCGAGAATTCATCATGATTTCATCAATACGAATTGACATGGTGCAACTGTCTTTGACCACTGCTAAATCGTTGAGCGTTTTTTGCCTTTTAGCAAGAATTTTCAGTCATTTGATCGGCGTAATTCGATACATTCGTTAGTCGTCATTTGTCCACACAGGCGTTACTGACAGTTTTGATTTTCATCTCAATAACTGCTTCGGTCAAAAAATACCAAATCATACTATTTCAAAACGTACACTTTTACAAGTATATTATGCCGTAATTATTTTTCTTGAAACCTTTTTACAAAAATTGATCAGTCAGGACGCGAAATCCTTTTTCTATTCCGTTTCGAATTATGCAAGCAGTATGCCGCAACCACTCTCGCTTTATGATAATAAGTTGAAGGATAAGATTTCATGAGGTTAATCACTGAAAATCTGTTTAGCTATCTGAGGCAATCCAGAATCTAATTTTTTCTACAACGACCTGCTGCAGATGAACAGATATTTCAAACATGCAAAAAACATTTTCCCAGATGTACCGAAAAACATCGTATTGCATTGAGAATAAATCCAACGCAGAAACGGATTGACTAAATGTTACAACAAAAAGCAACTTCATTACTGGTTCACATTAATCTATATGAACCAGTTCAATGATAAACTAATGAAAACAATCGAAAAAGCTTTTTCACTTTCAGATTCACAATTACATTTGATCACTGATTGCTGAAAATTTTAAAAGATTAAATGCTATTCTATATTCAGTTATTTTACCACTTGGATCGATTTGTTGAGATGAACTCAATGCGTTTAGATAGAACAGCATTCGGTAGTAATGATGCAGCCAACTCATTAATCAGTCCTTAAAAAATGCATTTATTAAGGAAACGACAATAGTTCAATGAAAACAGTTCCTCGCGAATTCGTGAAAGATGTACTTTTTTTGCGAGTAATCAATGCAAAAGATAAATTTTAAGCAGCATCTCTCTCGCTATCAGAAAATGATCGTTACTTAGCGATCACATGGGTAAAGATCGTGAAATATAAAAATTAATCAATTTCCTACCCCGAAATGTCCATGGTCGATACTATTATATTCATGGATTCAATTCTTCTTTTTATCGGTAAAAATTAAAGTAAACTATCAAAGTGTATATGGCTATGAACTATGTCAATAATATGAAATGCTCACATGAGGAGAAATGAAAGAATCGGAGTGGTTTATTCGACTTGAGCTGTGAACACAACATCAAATTCTAGAATGCGCTATTAAAACAACATGTATTTTATTGGATTTTCAGTTTGGAAAACGTGATGGCTACCGTCCACTACAGTTTGGTAAGAAGAGCTATCGACCTCTGCAGTTCGGAAAACGAGGAAGCAACGATGAAATGTCTGAATATTCACCTTATTAAATATCAGCGATGTTATCAGTAGAATCATGTTCTCATCAATTAATATTTCACACTTGACAGATGTCAGCTCCTTTTCTCTCTTGTACGACTGTTTCGGACGATTCCTTTTGATTACAATGATATTCACCTGACTAAATACTATCACCTTATTGTTTGATATTCATTCTTAGGTCATATAAAATGAGTGACTGATGATTAACTATATCGCTGACGAAAACATATCACAATTTTCATTTGTATGCCGCTTACCACCAAACCGTTATCTCTGTACGTATACGGTGGAATGATGATTTTTGAATTGGTTTTGATTTGATGATCTGATCTGATTTCGATTCTGATTGATAAAGCTATTTGCTTGTGTCCAAGTTTCTTCCATATCCGACCAAGAATAACTCTAATTCAAAAAGTTTTCAAAATGATTGCGCATCAGATGCAATAACTCGACTCAGAACGCATCGTTATCCACAGTCACGCTATGGGTGGCCAAGCATAACCTGCCACTGATAATGTAACGTTGGCAGTAAATGGTGGTGAGTAAAGAGCCCGTCGTGCTATGTTCATGAATGACGAAGTAAACGAATGCCATCATTTGTATGTGAAAGTTTGAAATATTACAATAGTTGATTGTACTTTTGCGGTGATGAACAATTCTGAAAGCTTTCATAGAGTCACTGAGCGATGCAATGCTTTTAGAAGAACGACAGTACACTAAGAAGAGTCTACTTGTCTATTTGGTGCATGAAGCACAGCCCCTAGGAACACTTCCAAAAACTTCTCTATAAGAGGCAAACAAAAACACCTACTACTTGGATAACATTAACACAAAATTGAAATAAATGCAATTTCTTTTGAAAAACTTCTAAAATATTTATTAAAGTGGTATGGAAACATAAACGGACGTGAAAAAACAAAATAAATCAGGTATGAATCGTAAATCCTCCACATAGAATAAATTTTAATTCGAAGTTGGTTCAAAAATCATCCATTGAAGATACCAAACCAACTGCCGAATTAAAAACAAAGAGAAGAAAGTCTCTATGGTGCATAATTACAATGATGGATTAAATTCGTACTTACAGAGGACAAAACGATGAAACTAACAAACACAACTGATTATTTCAACTAAATAACGGTGATACAAGCAAAATAACTTACAAACGTGCACATATAAACAACATTGAAATGCAAAAAATAAATTTTTGTAAGTTTATTCACACATATACTTCAAAGTGATCATTAATTACACAGCGTTTTTGTTCTGTAACAATATTAAATTACAAAAATAAGACGACAACGATGTACACGAAATAAACTCCGTCAAAAATCTTTTGCAGTTTGGCAAGAATAACTTCAAGATGACGTCAATGACGCATAAATAAACGACAAATTTACATCGGTCAGAATGTTGCGAAGAATAAAGGAACTGACGGAGAAATACAATGATCTGACAAAACAATAACGTATCATATCAATGCAAACAAACAGATCAACAGTGCTGGGTAACGCAAACAAACCTTATCGCATAACAATAAAACAATAAAAACTGCATGAGAAGGAACCAAAAGATAAATGGTAATAACAGAAGACACATCAAAAAATGCTCAAAAGTGTATCAATATGAAGTGAAAATATTACAGTGGCAGGTGTAAATGCCCCATTTGGCATTTTCAACAATACGGAAAATACAACATGATAGCAAATCGCTTCTGAACTAAAACCCATACGAAATTGTGCAATTAAACATAATCTGTTTCAATATTTTTTTATTTACCAAATTTCAATTTCTTAATAAATACAAGGTTATTTTATTTTCGCTTTTGGTACAATGAAACACTTTGCCATAACAACAATAGTATGACGATTGTTTGAATGTATACTGCCTAAGAAATTTATTAATCGAATGGGTTTTTAATCTAGAGGGAAGAGACAAATGAAAATTTAAAAAAAAAGTTTGATTGAGAGACCAGAAGCACTTATCGTAAGTGGCTGGAATGATAGAATTCAGAGAGCATAACTGAGGTGGGCATCCAACAGTAGAGACGTCTGAATGAACAATACAGTCGTTTCAATGAGATGACAAGAGAACATTATTTGAATTGAATATAATAACTGGTTCGATGAATGAGCCATTCGATTCGGACGAAATCAACCACCACTTCACCATGCAGCATGCACTGCCTGTGCTCAACAGGCCTTGTACAATGCTCAAAACTTCACAATAAGCCCACCACACCGTTCTAGGTCAATTAGCCTAAAAGGTTTTTCTGCTAACGGATGTTTTAGAAGGGGAATTCCTCTCCGCGGATAGACACCGCGTTACCAGAGGTTCCGTCGCAGTCCAGAGACGAACCATAGCCTAAGACCAAACATCAACCTCTAGCCTAAGCCTAAGCATCAGCCTCAGCCTAGGCTTAAGCATCAATCTCACTAAGGAGGAACGCAAACTTTCGGGACGAGTGAAAATCGTATACATACCCAACAAATTCAAGACAATAAACAAAGCTTAATGTACAAATATTTTATAGACTACGAAATGAATAACCCCGAAAATAGGGTCAAAGAATTCAGACAGCTTGGAGCTAACACTCTTTAATGCACATACAGTGTCGAAATGAGCGGACACGCCACCATGCATCAGTCAATTCGAGAATATTTAGTTTAAGACTAAATACACACATCCAGGGTATCACCGACCGCTTACATAAAATATTATGATGCAATCGTGCTTCTTCCCTACTGCTTTTTCTTCACTGAAAAATTCTTCAACCTAAAATTATTGGCTCTTTTGAGCACCGAAATACAATGAACATATACGATTATATGCACCAACACATATTCTATTCCAATACATTCATTAAGCACTCGTATTAAATTCATGTTGTAATGCTTGTAGGTCATCAATCATCGTATCCAAATTCTCCATCTGCGCATTCAGTTCTTCAGTTGAATTTGATGGCTAAAATATTAAATATTAGAAAAACATTCAAGAAACAAAACAGCCAGCAACTCAACTAGAAAGAATACAACTCACATGAAGTTGTTGGGCATCAATAAGTTCAGAGCTTGTCGTTTTCTCATGATTTAATGGAGTTTTTTCAGCAAGAGCACAGGATGTATACGGTGCATAAATACTGTTGACGTTCACTCGTGGTTGTGCAGTTGCTCGCCCAACTGGTACATGAGAGGATTTCTGCCCGATCACCACTCCGGCTGGTTTGCCAAGACGTGGATTCGGTGAAGCAACTACCACTGGTCGCACTACATGAGCTGTTCGTTCACCTAAAACTAGAACGCACTCAATACTGGGCGGAAATTCGTTTTCTTCTAATGAAGTAAGCAGCCTCTAAAATTGCAAGAGTTTGTCTGAGAAAATGGATAACTAAAAGGCCAAGGCTTTTGCAATTCCATACACGAAGTTTGTAGTGATGAAAATTGAAGATGTTTACTGACGTTGTTAATCAGTTATTATGGGGTTGAATGCAGCAATGATTCATTCGGATGTCGAATCACATACCTTGAGAAGGCGATAGGGGTGGCGGTGCACCAGCTAACTGCGTGAATGACTTTAACGGATTAGAACTGTTGGAAGAGGATGCTGCTGCACGCAATGTACGATACCCATCAGCAGAGGACATTTGTGACGGGGGTGCAACTGGAGGTCCCTGATTGGGTAGCTGAGGAGGCGGAGGCGTTTGCGCTTGTAACGCTTGCGATGAACCATAAGATGAACCATGATCAGAGAAGTCTATCTTTGCAACAGGCTGCAATCATTATTGACCACAGTCGAAAAAGAAAACATTCATCATTCAATCGAAAATCAATTAGTACTGTTTGAAACTGCTATAAAATGTAAACAAAGCAATGACTCAATTAGGTATACATATATTTGAAAAATAAAACTTCGCATCAAAAAGCAAAGAAGACGAGGAATACAGAGCAAAACTTGTTGAGTTCAAAGATTTGATTTGAACCTGATGTCTCGCTGAGCCTGTATAAACCACCTGTGGTGTCCTTTGCCGTCCTTCTAAACTGGACGAAGACTGATGATAACTTCGTGTCAACGTTCCATTACCTTAATGCTTCCTTTTGAAATACATTCAGAAAGAATACAAACAAAAAGAAGTTTGTTGATGAAAGCAACATGAACAAATATGCTCAAATGAGAAGGACAAATTGATGAGCACTTTACACAACCACTAATACAATCGCGCATTCGGTTATAATAAGCACTTGTTAAGCGTCACATAACCTTTCAGCGTTCATTCCGTAACGGCTTTGTAATGTGGCATTCATTCACTAACTTTTTAAAATGATTATTTGTAATGGGAACAAACAAGATGAGTACCAAAGAGGGGAGCATAGATAAATGAATTAAAATGAAATGAAGTGAAAATAGGAAATGATGTTTATCCCGAAAATAAACAAAAAGAAATGAGATAGCAGCACCTTGAAGAGTTTGATAGCGAGGTGGAGGTGTTTCCAAAGCGGTAAGAGGGTTTTCAAAGCGTTGCAAATCGTTCACTGATGTTGCTGGACTGTCACTAACGTACTCTATAAATTGCAGTTCCAAACAACCAAAGCGTGCATTCACCACACAAAATCAATAAATTCAGTCCAACAACAAACGTCACCACAATAAGCAACATTCAATCAATTTGGTTGATCATATAACAGCTCATCGATCTGCTCACAATGCATGTTCGAAGCGAATAAACAAGATCTTCCCACATAGCAATTAATCATATTACAAAAACAAAACACATCGTATACAGTTGGTAACTTCACCTTTCAGCATGCAACTTAACAAAACCAGTTCCTTACCAGATGCTCTAACGTGTTGATTGTGCGGATGATTGATCCAAAAATCCGGTGGGCCTTTACCATCTGAAGTACTCTTTCTGCCAGCCACATAACCGCCAGCTGCTACCGACTTAGTGTTGTTTGACTTAACACACCATGCCGTGACAATAACCGACAGAACAAGTACCACAATGCTGGCAACACCGATTGCTGCATACAGTGGATTACTCAATATCAACGACGTTGACAGAGTTTCATTTGATGCTTCAGCACCCTGCAATCTCTATCATGAAAATAATTATAAAACATTTTCAAATATTTGAGAATTCAGTTGCCCACTCCATTTCTCGCTGACATATGATAAAATATTTGGCTATTCAAAAGTGGTAAACGGAATGAGAATTAGAAGATGAAGCGCAGATTTTATTAGGTTTGACATATAACATATAAGTGAATGCAAACAACCTGAAACAGACGGGGAGGAGGCGCACCGGGTACATACTGCAGCACGGGCGATAACGGTCCGTAACCTTTGACGTTTCTCGCCTGCATCTTGAAGAAATACGTTGTACGCGGTAAAAGATTCGTGAGTGTTATCGAAAGACGATCACCTTTCACTCCATCCAAAACCCAATCTTTGTCTGGCAAATCTGCGCGATCCGAGTAGTATATTAGATATTCTGAAAGAAACCTTCTTGTAAAAATCAACTATTTAAAAAACACTCAGTTCCACATGCGTCTGTCTATTCGACAAATAACTTCCTTTTTTTGGAGAAGTGCAATCAGTGACCAACTATCTAACTGATCTAAACAGCACCTCTTGAAATGATTTAACTGAACTGAAAAATCAACTGAATGATCGGCAAATGAAATAAATACAACCTTCAATTTCACCATTTCCATATTTAGGTGGCTGCCAGTTGAGAGTTAAAGAGTGTGGATCATTATTGGTTGGTTGCACCACTGTAAGGTCGCGCGGAGCACTCGATGGAGGCGCTGGCAGGGTTCGATTGATGGCTGTCATCGACCAAGGTGATGACGCTCTGAAGTATCAAATCAATGCAACTAAAAACAGCTGTGCTTAGACACCGATTTCGTGCTAGAAATGAATTACTTACCTTCCAGCATTAACACGAACTGCAAATTCATATTGAGTGTTCGGTCTTAAGCCTTCGATGAGTACTTCAGTCTCAGACGTATTCAGAAACCTTGGTTGTCCATTGCTTTCGGCGCTTAAATATATCAGCATACTGTTGCACAGTGAACACAAACATATTACTATTACTTAAATAATAGAGCAAATATAAAAAAACACATATCTACGGATCAAAATATCGGAAATTTACTTCGAGCTATATCGAATTGCGTATTGTCTGGAATAAGGTACGTCTAATTCAGGATCAATCCATGTGATACGAATGGCCGATGATGACATTGCATCTGCTCTCACGCCAACCGGCGTTTCGGGTGGGGTTGAACTGGATGAATCGAAGATGCCGCCGCCACCACTTCCTGATGGAGGCATTACGCCGATCGAGGTTGTTCGTACAGTTTCATAGATTGGAAAACCATTGCCCATAACATTATAGGCACGTAGTGATATCACATAATCACGACTCGGTTTGAGACCAGTTATGGTGTAATAACGCAAATTCGACGGTACTTTCACTTGTTCAACATCTGGTATATTTATACCCCAACCAACCTGTTAATTCAATGTTTGTAAATAAGCAAGTTCACAAATAACGAACAACCATAATCCAAAACATTTTCACTGAATGCAACCATCTATTCACTTTCGACAAATCAGAATGTTTCATTCTATGTAAAAAGTTAAGATGCAACCTACTCTATCAAGAATGTATAACTTATTTCCAAATGCAATATTGAAACATTCATTACTAACACAGTATGAATTGCTGTGCATTTTTATCGAAATATAACCACGGAACTTACCAGATATCCACGAACCATGACACCTTCATCTCGAGGCGGTAACCAAGAAAGTTGTATGGAATCAGACGAAGGCTGTACTTTGAGCGACATCGGTGGCCCGGCAACCTGCCCCTCGTCTTTGTCCTCTAGAGGTGTTTCCACATGCACCCATTCTGAGTTAGGGCCCGAACCATTCTGCAATAACAACTGCTCTTGCAAACTAACTCATTTAAGTCCTTGTATTATCAGCAAACATTAATCCAATCTCTAAAACAGCTGATTTATTGAACTGATAGAGCACTGAATGGAAAAACCTGATTAAGAGCTGCAACACGAAGCATATATTGAGTGGCAGGATCAAGAGCAGTGATCGTGTACGATACATCATTACCGTCTACCACTAGCGTGTTGCCTTTAGTGCCTCTTAATTTGGTCTTATATTTGATGCGATAGCCTGTTATTACACCGTTGCGTTCTTCATTAGGTAACGGTAACCACTGCACCAGAATTGAGGTTGACGAAGCTGCTTCAGCACTGCAAATTTGTTTTATTTTCATTCTATCGCTTACAAAACAACAATCAATCAAACGCATACCGAACATCAGCCGGAGGCATCGATGGCAGATCAGACAGTGTTCGTACAATGACCGGTTCAGAGCTTAAACCTGCACCGTTCGATCCCTCGGCCTCTACTCGAATCACATATTCCACATATTTGTCCATTCCATGCAATGTGTATGAGGTTTTCTTCATCTGAATCAATTCATTCTTTCAGTTAACGATGCGACCGAAGAGAGCACTATAATAACTTACAACAATTTGCGTTTCCTTTTCATTTGGTCCAGCATCTTTCCGTATATAGAACAGTTTGTACTGAACTGCAGTTGGTCCGTTTCCGCCGGGTGGCTCCCATGTGACTTCAATTGTTTCGGGGCTTAATGCTGTTGCTTGAAGATTACGCACCTTGCCAGGAACAGCCTAAATCATCAGTCAGAAGTGACCAAATCGATTCGACTCAATCAACGAGCAAATAACAACAAACCTGCTCTTTGGTGGTTGTAACTGAGAGTTGTGATGTGGATTTACCTATGCCAGCTTCATTTTCAGCCACTAAACGGAACATATAGACCGTATTTGGCTGTAAGGGCGTGACCGTGAATGAAGTTGACGTTGAATTGATCATTCGCTCACTGAAATACTTTCGTTCAAAATGAAACGTCCCCTGATCCGTTGAATTCCCTCAAACTAATCACTTCCTTCACTTTGTTTAAACCCACTCAACGTTCACATCTGTTGACCACATGTCCATTCACTGTGTGAAGGTAGACATAATCTACAGTTCCTTCGCAAATCACTTTGCTTGCGATTACAAATAAGAAAAATGAGATTCGCACGCATATATGATTGTCGATTAATAAGACATCACCACTGCCAAATCAAATCCTTTCGTGACACTTTTATAATAGACGAGTAATTGCAAACGAATACATGATGAAAACAAACCGAGTTGAGCCCAGTTCCTTGTAGAATATGTGATAGGCAAGAAGAGAACCATAACGTTGCACAGGGGGATCCCATGCAAGTGTAACGAAACGACTACCGACCACAGAGGCACGCACACCTAACGGCTCAGATGGAACCCGTGGCTGTCCATCGGATGCGGCCAATTGGAATGTATCTGCAATTTGCATTTAAGATGATCCTTCATCAAACAGTCATTTACTCTTCAAATTAACATTATCAAATGATAAAGACCACTGATGGGATGCATTCAACATGAAAATGAACAATGAATAAATAACGCCAATCTTTACACTCAATACTTGAGAAGGTATACTATTATTGCAAAAGTGAGCGCTACTCAAAGGAAAACTGAAGGATTACATTAAAAAACAAAAATTTTTTTGCTCGCTAAGCACTTTTTTCCGCAATTTTTAAAATTTACAAAAGGAATCCAAATATTTCCACCGAAAATGGCTTACTGGTAGCTAGCTTAAAACAGCTGTAAGGCTACAGGGAACAAAGAATGTTGGGTTAGGAATAAACTAGATTTGCATGTTTGCTGATAAGTTCCGATTTTGTGAAATAATAAAGAGAAACAAATGAATACATAAGGAGGACTAGAAAACATTCGGGATGATAAATCATTCAAAATTTAATGGGAGATATACTAGTTTTTTGGTTAAAAGTAAACGCTCGTTCTTGTTTCAATCAATAACAAAGACATTCATGCGAATTTAACGATCAACAGCACACGAAACAGTACGCATGGGTTGATTATTTATTAATGAGGTTCAACGTCACTCGGTCAGTGAATCATCATTAAATCACTCAAACGGGACACGGCTCACCCGACTCATTGTCAATGTGCCTCATTGACTCGCTTGTGGCTATAAGCGTGGCATAATATTGTTGCAACGCTTCTATAAATTTGGTCATCATTTCAACGAACACAACCGAAACTGCATTTGAGATAATAATCAACTGACCGGCGTTATCGACTATCAGTTGTGCACTGGCTTGTACAGATCCAGCATCGTTGTCCGCAATACACTGATATACACCCTGGTCATTACGAACCAATCCCAGAATACGTAAACGATTCGCCTCGATCTAAAATGTGCTCGTCAATGAATGCTCCTCATCTACAAAAATAGCTGAGAACCGACCACAAAATATTCGCTCGCAATGATCGCCTCTCCGTTCTTGTACCAACTCACAACTGCGCCCGGCTTTCCAGAAGCTTCACAAGAAAACTAAAATTTAAAAATTTTCTGAGATGATCCATTGTAAATTTGTTTACTGGTGAGACAGTGAATAAAAGACAAGTCAGCAAACAGACTTTCAAAATGTAAATACGTTTCAACAAGGAGTTATGGCTCTATTTACCTCAACGTCGGTTGTTTCCTGTGCTATTTCACTTTTTGGGTTCGTGGTTATTTCTGGCGCTACTGAAAATATTATCAATTGCTGGTTTGGCGAAAATTTATGCCGTTAAGGTCAGATAGCACAGTTTGTTGCCAATATCGTACTTAATATGGCCTAATAGCCAAATTTGTAAAGTATGAATGCGATGCGACTACGGTGTTCGCTTTAGAAAAGCACTCCCTGCCAGTAATGTCAGTGAAGTTCTAAATTAAAAAGATGCAATAATCAAATTTTTATATTGTTAAAATAAAACCGAATATTTGAAGATGATTATTCATTTTAGGTGTTTTCTTATAAAATGTTAATCTGGATGAAGATAAATGTACCCCTTCTGGACGACTGGCGAATGACTCATGGAAATTAGTATCATAAACGAGTGGTGCATGGACGTATTCAAAGATACAACACAAATATCACTCCACAAAAAACTGCACGTTTACGTGCTCAGGCCATTCTTATGGCACACATTAAAATTAACTATTCATAAAGTGCGTTTGCTTGCTGATGAAGTTATATGCGCTTCAACGAATTAAATTGGTCATTATGCCTACAATAAGCAAGCCCATATCATATGCAAGGTCCGTTAGCCACAAATATTCATGGATAATTCGAAAGAAAATATATGCATGCAGTGTGTACAATTTGAAATATTCATGTATGTATAGCAGTGATGAAGAGAATGAATGATAGGCTCATTGATCCCATCCCTCACTGCCTTAATTGTACCCGCTTATGATGATGCTGCAATCGACAGATATGCATTTCTAATGACTCGTATAACTAACTGTATTGATGATCGATTGTTAAAAGCAAAAACAGAGCAGAAGGCAGCATGCCAAGCAGAGAACATATTGTGCCGTTTGCCATTAGGCATTAATGCGCACTTGAATTGTCGTATTTCAATAAACTGCAGATACAGATAGCAGATAAGAGACAACACAACACCCATCTATGAGAATAAGCTGCCGATATACTTTTACTCTCTTTAAATGTATTCTCCTACCCGTAACAGTGCTACATTCGCACTATAATGTAAACAATAATACATCTGTCCATCTCATCTAATCCGATCGTTTAATATCAGTGTAGATGATGCATTAAATATTGCTGTTACATTCTTTTTTTTGCTATCTGATAACAATGACATAACACCAAAAAACGACGAACCTTTGACTTGAATAGTTGCAGAGGAGTCAGCTGAATCTTGGGTGTTGCTAGCACGGCAAGTATAGACACCAGCATCGTTTGGTGATGCTTTCAAAATCAACAGCGATGAAGTACCTAATCGTCTTATCTGAATCGCAAAAATTAGTCACCATATTAATGATGACGCGAACACATTTATGCCTCGATTAATATTATTGTGCAATTTGGCAGCTCACTTCGCTAATTAACACTTCAAAAGATGATGATAAATATGTAAAGACTAACCCGATCACCGTCTGCAGAAATTGCTTGTGATCCCTTCAACCACCGCACATCTGGTTTTGGCCATCCATTCGCTAGACATTCCAACACAATTGAATCACCTTCATCAAGTACCTCACCGCGTGGCTCTAACGCAAATGACGGTTCCGAAAATTCGTTACCCACTGTAAATGAAACCAATCAATCGTTCACTCGATCAATCCAATCCAAACTGACCGTTGTTCTCTGGTCGAATCGAGAGTTTCGCATCACGACTGATACGTGATTTATCAGCGTTCTTCGCGACACATTTATATTTGCCTTCATGTCGTGACTGCACGTTACCGATTTCGAGTGTAGATGTAAGCGGAAAGATCGTTATTGACGCATCAGCATCTGAAACAGTTACACGCTCATCATTCAAATTCCTTGTCGTCATTCCAACAAAACTCACAAAAATCGTATAAAGTAATAAAACTGTTAATTGCTATAATAAATCACAGAACCGATTCTAATATTGCAAGAACATTGATAACGGAATAAAATAAGGCATTATTTTTACCATCAACTATCAACCGATCGTTATGATACCACTGAATAACTGCTGGCGGCTGTGAGTCCTGGAACAGATTTTCTTGAGACGAAATTACCACTCAGACTACGGAACGTTGAGATGAAAAAACCGAGAATGCAACACATAACGATACAACAACAACTCACCAAAACACACGAAAAAGCAACTGCTTGGCCCCTATATACATCATGGTCCTGAGGTTGTACTTCAAACCTGAACAATAACAACTGATCGGTGAGAAATTATCGATCAAAGACTAATGAAATAATTGAAGAATACAAAGTTGGACACGCACTGAATACGAATGATTTCGGTTTTTCAAAGTGCTGAACCGCATAAATCAAGGTTGAAACAATCTGCAGAAGAATCGAGTAATGAGGCCAAACCTGCTCAATGATGGAAAGTGAACAGAAGCACGCTTAGAAACATATGTCCATGTGAAATCATTTTTATCAACAATGTGAACAATGCACTGATAAATACCGTGATCGGCCGAACCAGCATTTTCGATCAAGAGTGAACCATTTGGTAGGACCAATCTTAAATGAGATAATAATCATACGCCGTTCCTTGAATGAGTGAATAGCGAATAGTCGTCAGCTGGTCGCAATACCACATCAACTCAATGAAGGTTAAGCCAAAACTATTAAATGTGTCATAAATCATCCCACAACAAAGCATTTGTATCACTCATATAAGCTTAGTGTTGATATGATACTGATAATCATACTTCTCAAACGATCATAAATAACCACATCGTATAGCAACCAGCTAGTAGGGACGAACAAAAATACGAAAACAATTAAATATTCAATAGTACTCTCCACATGGTAAGCAGTATAGGGGAGGGCACATATGAACAATGAGACTGATGAAAATTATTTATAGTGATGATACAGTCAGCGATAAACGCTCCAACACCTGATTTATTCTGAATTCAAAACATCATCGTCAGAATCCCACAAAAACTGAGAATCAGTTGTAGATAATTTTTAGCGAAAAGTTTAAATATTATTATGCCGATTACGTTTTGAATTATTCTGACATTAAGATTACAATATTATCTGACAGAATTCAAAAAAAAAACTGAAATGACAATGACGATGAAACCGATTTCATCGGAATAGGATGAAATCTTGACAACTATCTATGCACGTTCACCATCGAGGAGTTTTTTCGATGATTGAAGACTACGACTGCACTCAACACACAACCACTCGCTCATCACCAAATCATATCAACTTACACTCTTCCGGATGGTCTCAATGAGCTGAGCGGAGTGCCATCCTTGCGCCATTCAATACGTACATTATGAACGTCACTATTCGAAGATGAGTTGATAGCATGCTTACAGTTCAACTGAACACGACCATCTTTAACTATTGTACTTGATGGTTCTTCAGTGAAGCGAAACCCAAGAAAGCGATCCTCTGAAATGTATCCATAACATCAAAAAAGCAAATCAACTATTTACTAGTCCATGAAATGAACAACGAAACGAAAAGAAATCAATTCACTTCTCAAATAATGATTAATCAAGCACGGAAATGCACCTGCCAATTGTGAACATAACAATACCACATTAATCAAACGATGATGTTTGGAATATGTTCAAACATACCGTATAACCTCAATTCCATTCTATTCTCCTAACCAACCCCCACCGCTCTATCCATCCAAAAATTAAATGCTCACTAACTTATCGCCTATCGACAAAGTAAAATACTCCAATATAATAAAAATATTGCCACTTCCACATGAATGCAGTCGAGTTGCATCAATATTTCAGAATTATTATGTAATTTTTAGCTGTTCGGCAAGAATATCTTAACTGCTCAATTAATCATGCAATTATTGCTTGGGACATTGAAAAGTAAATCTCGACTGTGTCCTCTTCATTTATTCAATCACATCCTTTTTATTTCTTACACTGAATGCAGCTTCTTAAATGACGGGTATTCAACTTCTTGAATGCGGAGCACATATTTTAATTTAGACAATGCATACGACTAAACTTAATTTCTCTTATGAATTTATTAAATCATTTCAAGCTTTTGTTCGCAGTAATACCATTACAATTTAAACCAAACAACGATCAGAAATTTACTCGTAAAAGACTAATGTAATGATTCTTGAAAGAACAGAGCTGAATTCATACCAGACAGAACAGTACAAGCTAAAGTTTTCATTAAATATACTGCTGGATATTGTTTATGCTTATAAGAGTAGTACGAGCAGCAGATGTTTATAAAGTGATTTTGAGATAGATCTCTTATGCGCTAATCGAACGACAACCACATGGTAGGGAATATATGGGTGGTATATTATGAATCGGAATATCACTGATAACATTCAAGAAATAATCAAATCCATACAACAAATAAACTCTCAATTAAGGAACAAATTGAAATACCATGCTGTATTGATCGCCTCCTATGAAATCGATGTGAGCGATGCGATGAATCGTCGTCGAAATACTTACGTGAATACGATAATAAATTAGCGTTCACAAAATGCAATATCGTCAATGCGTAAAAGAGATAAAGAGGACACATGAACAACCCTAAAAATTAACTAAAAATTAAATGTTATCAATAAAACATTTAAATATAACATAAATATATGCACTTTTATCGATAAAGTTTCAGAGGAAAAGCATACACTACATTTAAGATGCATTTACAATTCAAATGAAGTATATGCTTTTCGGATAATCAAAATCTGCGGGCATAAGTCATCTGCTTCGATCATACTTAAAAACACATTTATTCTTATAACAACTGCACCGTCCCCAGCAATCACCACCGAGGTGAATGAGTAAACGAAGATGTGAAAATGATGAAATAAATGAATCATACTCACACATAAAAATTATATAACACATGCATCGATGTACATCTATGTATGAACACAAATACATGTGTATTCATTATGATGGAATGACTTCTTCATAGGAAGGAGGATATAAAGAAGATGAATGCGTTTATAAGTGAGGGAGTAAAGGATGACAGCTGAAGGCAATTATGAAATCGGAATGCATTTATGCATTGATTCTAACTGAACACTTGCTGATGGCGTGAATTAATTTCGATGGAAAATTTTTTGAAAAATCGCATTAGTACATTATTTCATGCGGAAAAAAAACTGGTCGTGTTAAAATGCAAACATCGGAGCGTATTGAAGTGATAGTTGCTGAGTTGAGTGAAGAATTACGATGAATAAATTCATGAGACAATGAAATCAACAAACAGGAGTGCACAAAAGCAGCATTTTTGGGATGAATGAGTGGAATCGTCAATAAAGAATTCATTCATTCAATCAGTACTAATTTTGAATGCTACTCACATACACCTCTCTCTGAACCCAAGTAAATGCAATATATCAACATACATAAAACCTATCCGAAAGAAAAACTTTAAAAAAACCTCCCCTTAGCAATTAAATACATCATCTAAATGCATTCACATTGATCACTGTCTGCTTGCTATGAGCAATGAAAAAATAACAGTACAATAATGAACGGAACTAATTAACCATCGTTTCAAGGGTGCAGAAAGATAAATAATATGAATCGCCTAGTACAATGCCCATTCCTTCGTAATGCCACTCCAACAAAAAACTTTTGCGGCAAAAGTTTCTGTAAACTCATGAATAGCGAACAAATTTGGTACCACAAACGATAAATAAAAAACGGAACAAACCTTTCATTCTGAATAGATGAGAAGCATAAGGCACAAGGAATAAAACTTGTTATTGAGATCAAATCAGAAGAAGTGTCTACGTGCTGCGCTGATGTTTAATGATGAGTAGTTTGTTCCACTTCTGAACTCATCTCTTCATAAATGACCATATCATCTTCTGCAACAAAAAATAACGGACAATTCTTCACAACTTAATTAATAATACGTAGCATTTATGAAATCTAATCGAAGAAGATGAATTGAATATGAAGAAATAATGAAATTATAATTCTGGCAAAAGCATTTCGGACAGCACATGCACCGAAGATTATTTGAAAGTAAATAATTGTTTAAGGAAAAAGCATTAAGGATAAATCAATACATAATTTAGTACTTTAAAGAATGTGCATTAACGTTAAAATTAACACAAAACAATATAGAACATCCTCAAAAGAGAAATGAGAATCGGAAAGAATCTGAATAAAGCAGTATTCATCGTTATCAAATCTGCAATGACAAATCCAAATGCATTCCCTACCTTATCCCAACCCTCTCTCCTTAATCCTTCACTTTCCTTCATTCTCCTATTCTATAAGCAAACCTAACAATACTACCACTACAAAACCACTTTAGAGCCTCGTCCTTTCTTCGCTCCTCCCACCACCACTAATAAACAAAAATCAATCATCCATCCATATACGTTTTCACTTCAAGCACATTTGCATTTCATATTCGTTTGCATTAATACTTTTAAATCACTCACTATATCCTCATATTAGTTTAACGCCAACACATTTCGCACACATTCAAATTTTTCCATACGAGCTCCAACTTTCGAAACACTTCTTCACTTTTACTGATCTTTGTTAGAATGCAGCACTAAATAAAGTATGTTACATTCGTTAGCTAAAGGAACGATGGTAGTGTCATCTGAAGAAGCGACAGAAGCCTTGTGGAGGATGATCGGATTTTGAGAAGGGCAGGCAATGCCCAGGAAAGAAATAAGATGCCAGATGATAAAGATGGTGCGAATAACAGGGCAGAATCGCCTGGGAAAGGAGAGGTGTATCCAGAGACGGGGAATGGAGCCGAAAAGAAATTTGATTCCCGAGAATGGAAATGACAACACCGGATAACAGAGGATACCACGTGATGGATGAAAATACCCAAGGAAATTTCAGGATTCTCTCGGAGAGGGGAGTTTTGCAAGGGGGAAAGGGGTTCGTCGACAGAAAAAGGAACTCGAGTTCCTTGGGAAGCAGAGAGAATGTTCTGGGAGCGAGGTTTCTCGAGAGTGAGAAGACTTTCTCGAATGACAGAGGATTCCTTAGGAACAAGATTTGTTCCAGCTGACGAGAAATGTGGCCGGGAGTCGCGAATAGAAAGAGTTGATTCGTTCCGATTCAGCAGGGTGCCCAGTCCGGGTCAACGTTAAACCAGAAGTCTCAATTAGAGATTACCCTCAACCGAAAGGACACGTCTCCCTCAAGGCGCCCACCAATAGCAGAGGACAGAAGTGCCTTCACTGACTATGAGGAGCAAACAAATCGAAATTCGGTGGACTGCTGCAGGATCTCAGACCTTACAGCACTTGTCCACACCTAACGATATAATTCCCTAATATGCGTTTTCACAAATCGGTATTCACTCAATAAACGATAGTCAAGACGATTAATAGATCAAAACAGCCAGATCAAACTTCGAAGTACCTATCTATACTTATCCTATCATTATCTCACTTGTTTTTTGGTTGATTTGCCGATCGTTGTGGGTGATCGACAAAACGTTCATCGTTGCTATAATTTTTTTGATGGACTGCTACTCGGCTGTATTAAATTATTTATAGCAACGAGTATTTATTATTGCTTTATTGTGGACATGGATCTGCCTGATTAAGATCGCTGTTTATAAATTACTACGTTCCTGCTGTAGGATGTTTCAAACAACTACACTGAGCGATCATTGGACGCATATTCAAGCGAAGTGTATTTTCAGGTTCATTTTGAGTCCCTCTTCGCAGAAATCATTGGGCAATATGAGAGAGTAACCTTACACCTCTATGCTCGCCAAATCCATAATCGGAGGCAATGCCCAGGAAAGAAGATGCCAGATGATTAAGAGGGTGCGAATTCATGAAATTCAATAGCAATTCATGCAAATAGATGATTCCCAGCGCTACTATCACTAGTTTCGCGGAAAGGATGTCAAAGAAGGAAGGAAGAATGTGATAGTGATGATAAGAGAGAGGCATAAACTCGTTATAGCTGATTAAATAAACGAACAAATAAACACTTATAAATGCAACATCCGGTGTGATATAATGAGAGACGGGAATTTACAAATGAATTTACAAATGTCATGTCTATCTAATACATATGAAAAACACCTACAACATTACATAACCTTACTCGACCTGGATCAAACTCTGCGATAATCTCATTTGATTATCCGGATATCGCGAACCAATATGCTCAAATTAAATTCTTGCTCAATTTTGCGCATAAATATTCTCACAAATACTGTTTTCCAGTTCTCCGATGTTCTCTTGCAATCGTAGGTTTCATCCAAGTCAAAGAACACCATCTCTTGGCAGTGATTAATTTAATACATGAAACAAAAACCCTGTAAAAACAATGCATGAAAAGATACAGATAATAACCGCATTCTGCAATCAAGTGATGAACTGACCACTGCGGTCAACTGAGGAGATAGGTCAAAGAAAGAGAGATCTAGATTAGTATGCGGATATAATATTTGGCTTGATAGCGGATGAAAGAATAGTCACTGCAATTTGGCAATGAACACTTTGATGTGTAGGTTTTGTTTAAGCGCTAAATTGAAATGAATTGTTGGAATGGTTTGGAATGCGTGCGTGCGTTTCGCGCGTAATTTATGCTGAAATTGGCTGTTGGCTTAATTTTTGAAATGTTTGCGGCAAATTGTTTCAATTCGTCATTGTTTACGAATTGAGAATTTTTTGTGTGTACGTTGTGTATCTTTTCAACTTTAAATAGTTTCGTGAATGTCAATGAAAGCTCGAATTCAATATTGCATTAAGTAGAGCACCGTTTCGCATGCCAATTTCAATCTCGTTTATCCTCAAATTCATCATTCTACACTTAGAATCCGTTAGTCATATTCTGCTGCGACATCCAAAACTTGAAAATTGCGCAATTAGCTGTTCGACATTGATCGATTCGGTATTATTTTAGCTCAATTTTTGTGTTAATTAAATGTGAATATCACGAAGTATCAGCATTCATTTTGCTGCCTGTGAATATTCAAATGAATGCCTTACTTCAATGAGCACTCTACAGTGAACGGAATTCAGCCATAATGAATGCACTGCACTAAATTCTTTTTATCAGTTTGTTGCATAAGTAATGCTGATAAGTAAGGCTATTGAATGTTGTGTGCGCAACTCAAAGAATATATGCGAAGAGGCGTTCAGTTTATTGAAGTTGTAAGGCAGAAGCCTTATCTTTTCGACAGTACCATAATACGAGCGTATGATGAAATGATTAGTTTACTTTCGTGTAATGAACGCTCATTTCAGCTGGGTTCCTAGTGAGTTATGGGGGAACCAAATTCTTCAAAGAATTGGTTATCGTCAGTTATTAGTAACGTTTCCGGATTTGTCCGAGAATCATTGAATGGTTCAACGATTTCGGGGTCCAGCCCGGACCATCCATTCCACAATACCACCGCTGGACAGCAGTCAGGTCCCAACGATGACTCCGCTGATTCTACACCTACCGATGATCACGGTTCATTTCCCAGTAATGATAATTCGCCTACACTTCTGACCCCTTCAACTCAATCGCAAGGTTCAGTTTATATTAAGCAGATTAAGTTTTGTTCACCTAAACAGTATAAATTGATTCCGTTCTCAACAGATACCAATAGATACCACACTCTGATGTGACATAACCATCTATGTTTTTCATAAATATTCTAACTTCGACGTGAGCCTCAGTCTAAGCTTAAGACCATATGCAGTCTTTCGCCATGTTTCACTTTGATTATGTGCAAGTCATCTGAAGTTGGTATGAAGAATTAATTATAGCACCAGTTGATTGTTGTGTTTTGTAGATGTAATTTCATCACAGCGACCGATCCGTTATTTGAGTCCATCGGTGTTCAAGGGTCAGATGAGCACTAAAACTGCTTCCGATTCAGCATTCAGTGTAACGAACACATCATCACAGCGTGAGGCACCAACATATATCACTGCACGTTCTGCTACAACAAAACGTGCGAACAATACGTCCAATACAAGTTATCGTTTTCACGAAACTGCTCCTTCATCAGAGTCAACCTCATCTGACATTCTACGAGTTTCTGTGTCTCCATCGTCTAGCCTATCATCGCATCCACCTGCACAGCCTTTGAACATGCAATCGGTGATTTTTTTAACTTCATTGATAATGTACGAATTCAGTAAAGTCAATAGTGACATGAACGCTGTTGTTTTTCTTCAGCGTAAACGTGGTAGTGTAACGCCAGCACCGATTGATCTTTTTGGTGGATCATCATCCGATGCGGTCCCAGGAACTATGATAAAGAGAACCAGACATATGGTGCCATCGAACCACAGTCTCAGAAATTTGTTTGTAAGATTTTTCTGTTTTTGATTTTAATTCTCCTTCGTATCGTTCCAGTGGCAGTTATCTATTGTTGATGTATTACTGAAGAAAGCTTTCCAAAATGGTCTGATATTTCTGAGTTTTAGAACGTAAACTTATTTCTTTGCATCGTTTACACACAATCATTTTTAAAAATCCTCTCATAGCTACTTTTAAATAGGTATTGATATTTTTTAAAATCAGAGCGGACGTTTGGCAATGAAAAAATGCCAATAAGTTTTCATTCTAGTTTATTGTTAAATTGTATCAGTGTTGATGTGTCAGATGAAAATCATATGCTGCAAAAATGAATTATCAGAGTGATCGTTCTGCATCTCGATCGCCATCTCCATCCGGTTCGTCAACGTTTTTACGTCGTACGCCTCTTTCACAAACACCCTCTTATCGTGCAGCTATGCCATCGTTTCGTTGCTCGTCTGTTACACAACGAAATCATTCAAATAGTTCTTCAAGCGTTCCGCGATCAGCCAGTTCAGTATCAGGATTGTCATCTAGAACTCTGGAAATCCTCGACGAACTCAAAAAGATATCGAATCCACTTCGGGTGTGTTTTTCGCTCATCTTTCATATTTATCAAGTGAAATATTCATGTTACACTGAACGAATGAAGAAAGCAGTAGTGAAATCAACTCACTATATATCATTTTTCAAGCATTATTTTGATTTTCCTGTTGAATATTTTTACAAAATAGAGGTTTTTGTGACTACTCATTCACTGGTGCTTTAGAATATCAGGTGATTCTCTCTATTCTAGAAGAGTATTAAGACAAATTTAGAACATTCCAACATGGCGCATGAGCAACAAGCCAGAACGTTGGGCAACAGATTTGCTTGAATCTCCGGTGAGTAGGCCACCTGTTAGTACGATGAATGCAGTACCACGTGCTCGAATTATTGCTGATTCTATTTATGCAACTTCGATGAATCGTACCGAAAAGCGTTGGTAGGTTTGTTTTGTTGTTAACGAACTATTTGAAAGGATCGCAATTATGGTAATGCTCTGTGTAATAATCGGCGTTGTTGATCTATAATATGATATGACAATACGTTTATTATTTTCAAAAGGGAACGTATATCGAATTCTGATGCTTTGAAAGTTGAAATGATTTCGTCACTATATTCTTTAGGAACAAATTGTTGTTCGAGCACTTCTTTGTAGATGTTGAAGAAGGTTTCTTAAGATCTTGTTAAATCCTGAGCTTAAGCCCATAGTTTGTTAATCATCATACCAGGAAACGATTGAGAAGGAATCTCTCCCCGAAATATCTTTACCGGTAAATCACTTTGCTGCCTAGACCATTAGAATTTACACCATGTAAGAGTTGCCAATGAACAAGTTTTCCTAGGGCAAATCGAAAGAATGAGAAGAGTGCAGATGTTCTGCAAATCAGTAGTGTGGGAATGGAAATGGAACAGTCGTCAGCATCCTTTTCACCTCAGATGTCATCCGCGTTGTTCGAACATCAGGTTTCTGTTTTTCAATCATCGGTTCCTTCTGATGTTATCATTTCAAAGGTTCGCTAAAATATGATCATATGTGTAATGTGAGCACTTATGTACAATCCTTCAGGCACAAAAACCGTCAGCAGAATATGTACAAGCAGAACAAAACACTGACGACAACTCGTCTGCGGCAGCAGCTGAATCTCGTTCGAGCACTTCTGTATTTTCGTCATCAGTATCGAAAAAATTTGATGACACCGTAACATCGAAAAAGCGAAGCAATATTTTCTCGGCAAGATGGCCTGAACTGAATGTTATTGGACGTGAAGAGACGAGCACTCAAACGGTTCTTGATCAGGTTTGTCTTGTTCATATTAGCAAATCCAAAATAATGCAAGTAGAGACGATCATGAAATGTTTTCGTTCTTCACTTTATCCGAGCAGTGCAATATTCATTCACTGTCGTCATGTTGTGCAAAAAGCAATCCTTAATCGTCGTTCTACCTCGATTTCAAACGTCAACTCATCTTTTGTTCTCATCTTCACTTTTGACTGCACTATATGAGAACACAAAGTTAAAGTATTTTATTTTCCAGCCGGTGACATCAAAATCGCAAGATCCTACGCAGAATCATTCTGAAAAATCGTCACACCACTCATCCACATTCAAGTTTTCAACGCCCATTAGACGGGGACCATCAAAACCGCCAAAAAATCTTGATGTAATAGTGTCAACGTTCGAAGAACAAGAGGTTGACTCATTCTGCTCTTTTTGTCATATATTTTTCAATTTTGGAAACCTCAGATATCAGCGCTAAAGTTTTCTTTCTTAACTCCAGCATCTAGTGGACATTGTAAACTATTATGTCATTATGAAGCGAAAGCAAACCTGCCTCCTAGAAATTTGCGGAAACAGTATTCATTTCAATGGTTCTGAGCAAAACTTTCTGCAACGAACATGACTCGAACTCATGACGTACCAATTTTTCGGTTTGATGGTTTACTTTGTAAATATTACAGTTGGCAGAGATGAGCGATGATGGCTTAACAACAACCACAGATGATGACCGTTCGTTGAAGGCACTTCCAAAGGTTTCTGATATGACCGATGCGGAAGCAGGTGGATGATTAATAACAAACTTTTTATATTTTTATTCATTTAGGTTATCATTCTGATCATCTATAGCTTTTAAAATTACGCACGAGAAGTTATTTACCGAAAATGAATTTAGTCAATAGTAGCATGCTGTTCTTATCGAAACTTGGTTTTGTTTAAAAGCCTTCAAGTTCAAGGTTATTAGCTGAATGACGTTTTTACAATGTTCAGTTCTCTTTTTTTTTCAGAAAAATCACACGAAAAGATCAAAGCATCTGAGACACAACAAAACGTTCAAACAAATGGAATCAAGGTTCGAGTGAAATTTGTGTTTGTTAGTGCTACTGAAAATTAAAATTATGGTTCCAAGAATTGTACAAAATGAGAATTGTCGTAAATGCTTTTTGGTTATGATATTGAATAGGAGAAATGATGTTGCAGAAATGGACTTGTAAGACATGTTTCATATCGAATGGAGCTGATGAAGTGAAGTGCATGGCATGTGGTGAGGCTAAAGCGTCGACGGTGAGTGGTGGTAATACTGAAGTAGCAGCAGCAGCAAGTCGGCAGTCGCAGTCGTGCAGGATATGCTTCATCAGCAATCCGTGCACAGCAACAAAATGCATGGCGTGTGATACACCGTTGCATGAGTCAACCACTGATACTGCCAGTAATGTCTTTGGCAATCGCGCATTCAAACCCACCAATACCACGTCTCCGCCAGGTTTGTGCTCTTCATTATGCCTACTGTTCATATGATATCCTTTCGCATCCCTGATATATCCTATCAGTTCTTGAAGGAATCATTCATACGATCCATCTGTGTGATGTTTTTGATGATGATCTAAGCCAAGTGAAATAAGTTGGAAATCAAAGCTTCATCGCGCTTATTTGAGATCTTGCATGATTTGCACCGAAAAAAATGCACCTCTTTGTACTGTACCTATTTTTGTAAGTGAAGTATTAAATTGAAATAATTACATGTGCAGTTTTTTAAATTGTGCTAGTTTTGTAAGCATGAAATTTTGATGCTTTGTGGAATTGTTACACTACGTGCACGTTATGCGTGTTTCTGTTTTGCTGTCTGTGATATTCATTTGAATAGGTGTCAAATTTGGTTTTGGTGGAGCGAGTGGTTCGGGGAGCGGTGCGCAACCTGCATTCGGATTAGGCTCATCATCTGTCATCAGCGATTCACTTGCAAAGAATCGGAACGAATCGATCAACTCTGTTAATGCAGTCGCATCGTTCGGTCTAGCCAATAGTTCATCGGCGCCAGATTTGGGTCATTTCACAAAAGTTACAGCAGATGGTGTGCCACATTTGGATGTAACCAAGGAAGAACAGCAGCGATCATCGCTCACTACCAATACTAGTGCTGACCTTACCTCGTCTTCATCATCTAAGAATCTGACTGCTCAGCCGAATATCAACGAGCCAACTGGTAAGCGGTCGTTTGAATATGAATCAAGCGGTGTATATCCATCATTTAATGTTGACTCTTCCCATCAACTCACTTGATCCTTCCATTAGTTTCAGCGACGATTTCTTCCACATCAACCACACCTTCATTACAGTCATCGTCTCTGTTTGGTGGAATTGCAAGCATATCTTCTCCAACATTGACCCAAACCTCATCCACACCTGTACTTCCTACTTTTGACGCACCAACGAGTAGTAATAAGCCAGCATCGATCAGTTTTGGTGTTTCCACTTCATCGTTTCCACCGCAAACATCTGAATCAGCGTCGACCGCAAACACTTCACAATCGACGAATTTGTTCAAATTTGGTGGTAAGTATTCAATTGATGATAAGTTTCCATTTAATTTCCAGTTTGTTTGTTACATCAATGCGAAAGTAACCACTTTACCGAGGCTTCAGGAAAACGATGCAATTGCCTCTAGATTCAAGTGAAGTATCGCTGAGAATCAGTGATTCTGATTGCGATTGTTATTATTACTGGCGTTGTGGAGTAAACCAATCTTACATTTCGTTCGAAATGCAGATTGAAATTTGTTCTAGCTGGAAAGGAGCAACAGTCCAAGACGCCTCTCAACTTTTCAGCGGTATTACCGCAACCTGGTGGCACAGTGTCGGCTTCGTTAACACAAAACCCTCTAACGTTGGGTACTACTGATGACCGTTCGAATAAGAGCTCTCTGTTCAGTACGAATACTGGTAAGGCGTATTGTTTTTTTCATTGATTTTTTTTGTTGTCTCCATTTCAGAATTGAAATCAGTGAGTGAAACTGTTTGTTCTCATGACGAGTTGCTGCATCAGCGGTGCTGGTTGTTTCAGAGCAGTCAAACGATACTGATAGGAAGATAGCAACGAGCCCGAATTCCATCGAGATGATATCCGCCCAGGAGTCATCTTCTACAACTGGCATTGCCCAGCAACAGCCCATCGCTACAGCAACCCAAAATCAACCATTTACTTTTGGTATGATACCATCACAACCACAAACGACCACCACAAATTCATTGTTCAACTTCGGAGCGAATCCTTCATTAGCAACTGGCTCTGGTTCATCTGGTGCAGCCACCACATCAAGGTTGGTTTGTTGGTTGATTGATTGGTTTGTTTAATTCACCTAGGCATTCATCAATCCGAATGAATTATATTCTGAAATGATTTGCATCCAATCATTGAAAGCCTATCGTGTGAATGAGTTTTATTATATGCACTTCGTGCCAAATCTTCAGCAAAATGAACGAAGTTGGATCATTTAAAATTTGATTGTGATGTGGCTGGTAGATGATCAATTGTATCGATTGCAGTAATCCATTCAGTGGGATAAACACGAATACAAGTAGCGCAGCAGGTAGTGATGCATCAGCCATTGGCATGAGCATGCCTTTCCAGTTCGGTAGCAGTACGGCATCATCTGTGGCTCAGCCATTCAGTGGTGCACCACAAAGTGCCACTGTTCCTCCTGTACCACAAACTTTTAACTTCGGTAACATACCTGCAACGAATGGTATTTCCACGGGATTCACGTTCGGTTCATCATCCAGTACCAGCGTACCTGGTGTGTTCAACTTCAGTGCGCAGCAATCAGGTTAGTTTTAGTTTGTGGTGGCAGTAGGAGTTCTTAGGTGAATGATACCCAACTCTTTCAGCATTATGAATATATGAACTGAATTATTAAATCGTTTGAATCGAATGCGAAATGTCCGTTGTATGGTCTTTGTAATAGTGGTATATGTTGATTCGTAATTGAACGAAGCATATTTCAAATTTGCTGCACTCCGTGGTAGAATATTGTAGAAAAGCTTTTCTCTTCCTCGTTCTTTTCACCGATTTTGTTTGTATTCATGTTACAGTGATTCTACTGATTTCAGCACATAGTCTTGTTACCATTTCAGCTCCAACTGCCTCATTTTCGTTTGGTAGTAGCGGTATGGTTCCAGGAGCAGCTGCAGAATTCGGGTAATTATTTGTCTTTTACGATGACTGGAACAAAGTAAACTGATGAAGTACTTGACTGTTGAGATGATTAATTGTAACTTTAGTGGTAAAGAGCGCATATTAAGTGGGGGAATTTTTGATCACTTAAATGTAGCGATTAGTAGTTATTTATTTAAATGAAGTGTGCAAATCAAGCAGTGGTACAAAACTGAAGTAGTAATCGTCATGTAGAATAATTCTATTGCAGAACATCGGCGGCAACAAACTTCTTTGCATCTGGCACCACTAGTAGTAGTAGCACGACAACGACGGCTCGTAAAATGCTCAAAGCACGTCGGCGTAAATAATATCATTCAGCCGTACTTTGTTGTCTTTTGAAAACAATATTTTGTCTTTTTGTTTTGTTAATTTGTCTGTGTCTAATATGCACCTCGTAATTTTCAATGAATATTTCGTTCTTAATTTCTCTTTCGCTCCCAGTTCTTCTCCTCCCTTCTCGCCACCGTTTCCATCCTTTTCTGTTTTACATTCGGTTGATTGATTGCTTGATGCTATCCCATCTAAATGAACAAAAAGACTGTGAATGTTAGATTCGTAATAATCTTCAAAAACATGGTTTGAGAGTTATCTGGTTTGGGAAATTTGCGCTGCTGAGCGATAATTTTTGTTATTGATATGGTTGTGATCGTTTGTTTTTGGTATTTGCAAGCAATCAGGATAATAGCAACATCGATCGTAGCCTTGTTCTTCTTTAAATATTGAACTCGTGTGCAGTGTTTTGCTTTTCTTGTGGCCTCTTCTAAGCAACATTGAGGGTTGCATACTTATTGTTCCCTTCAGTTGCATACTTATTAATTTGGTGCAGAGTGAACGTCAGCTTTCTCAGTGTATATTTATTGGAGAGAGTATCGACGGAGGAATACAAATCATGTGGTATTTGAATGTCACAGTGATCACCCGCGCCAGATACTGTCTTTAATTACTTGCTGAGCGATCGGTTCAGTGCGTCAAAAGTGACGGTTGAGGGCATTCTCCATGCTTGGGCATCAGCGAAAAACTCGTCTAAATTATTATTGACTTTTTGTCGGTCAATTTTAGTAAACATTTGATGTAAATCTGATCGGTTTGATGTAAAGTTAGAAATCTGATTAAACGGTTGAATATCGAACATCAAACTGCCTCAGTAGTAGTGTATTGAATAGTCAGTCAAGGAATAACCGCACAACGCTTTGGACGATTTTGCTACTGTTTTCCAAGTGCGGATTGCGTAAGCGACCTTCACTTCTGACGCGTTGAATCGACCGAGTGAATATGAAGCAGTTTGTGGAGCGAGTTGTAATTATGCTACCATGATTTGGTTGTTGCGCAATGGAACAATACGTGCTGAAGAAGAAAGCGTTAGCTTAATAAGTCTTGAACATTGAGAAAAAGGCAGTTGCTAGTGTTTGGGGCAGCTAGCATCAAATAGTGAGATTTTTAAAAAAAATGAATCGCATCATTGAGATGCGTAGTAATAGTATGTGAGTATTGCACTTGATTTTCTATTCCATTTTGATTACGGAAAAGCAAAGCTTTGTCGATGCATGTTCAATCATTGGTGCAGTTAATCGCATCTCTGTGCGGCCTTGCTCCAGCCGAACGTAGAACTGTTATCATATAAAAATTTATGTCTGAATAAGTCGGTGATTATAGAGGAAATTGTTTTTGTGAAATGAAATAGTTGTTGCAAATCATCCATCCCATTGATGGTTTAATATTTTGTTTGATTATTTTGATGACATAGCCGTTATTTTGAATCGATTTGATGTTTATTATTGTTTGGACAAAAGATGTTTAGATTTGTTGATGTTTACAGGTTCAAGAGAAATATGTTGATGTCTAATTTATTTGTTGATTATTGTTGATGTTGAGTTTATTTAATTCTGTTTTGAGTTGATTGATTTATTTGTGTATTATGCAAGCTGAAAGATGATAATAATATGATTTTAACAGAGGTGATTGGATGGTTAATTGATGATACTGGATATGGTTGTGGTTAATAATGGTGTAATGAAACGGTGATGATATGATTTAGTTTAATTTGATTTGTTGATTCATTTGAGATAATGATAATATGACTGGCATGCAGCTTAGATTTTGATGGGTAATTTACGAGTGCTGATTGAAGAAATTTGTTGATAATAGTTCGTTTTGCGTGACGAGGAGACGGCAATAATTTTAGACTGTTGATGCAGTAACTTGAAGTGTTTGTTATGTGAGAACAGCTGTTGTTTGGTTGGTGTTGGTCGATGTATGATGATACTTGCATGTGTTCAGCTTTTGGTTATCCTGTCTATGGTTTTGGTCGATTATTGATGATCTGTATCCAATTTCTTTTCGTTCGTGTCGTTCTTGGAAAAAAAACATTCTTTCCCATTTTCTTCTTAACACTTATACTTTTTTTGATTGCTTGTTATAGTCGAAATTGTTGAGGGGGGGGGGGGTAATATTCAATGCTGTAGTTAACGTATTCAATAGAAGAGGTCAGCTTGTTTCCCAGCGTCAAGCAAAGTCTTGCCTCTGTATTCTGCTGAGGTTTATCGCGAGGCTCAACCTCTAATTTCCCTGGGATTCACCTCAGATTGCAATGAAGCTTAAGCCGCAATGAGCTTCGTCCAGGGCTCATACGGTTGATTGCAGCAACACGCCCTTTCATAGACCATAAAGATCATTTGTCAAATGTTCAAACGAACACAGGCTGACTTTTAATAAGTCGTCATCTAATGGGATGTGTGAAAACACTGAAATGAAACTGAAAAAAATTACTCAGTCGATATCTTACGCAGCAATGTCTGCTCATTTTACCTGTGTGCTACGTGAGACTCCATCATAAGAAATGAAAACTATATGGTCACCTAAAGCCATTCTAATGAACCATGAACAGTGTTTTGAGTGAGGAAATTCGTAAATGTGACAGCACAAGGATGGAAAAAACAAGAATGGTGAACTGCTCCAGCTGAACGTATTTAAAAATAGACTTTGGAACCTCAATTCACTGCACCCTCTTAAAACTAATAGAAACGTCATCAATAATCCTTCATTAATTAATCGTCTAGATCGAGAAGGATAGAGGTGTGACCTAACACCCATAAAACGCATCAGCAAGCGCGTGAATGAAGACATTGTGCCACAGCTCTCTGCTCATATTTGTACCTACTTCTTCGAACAATGCGAAGTATTTCACCTGATAGGAAATCAAATTGAGGAATAACCATGCTCGCAGCAAATTGTGATGCATGCAACGAGAAATAAACCACAGATAACATTAAACAACAACTGAGTATAGTTTGGATTCACATTACGAGTGTGGTCAATACACCCGAGGTGAAGAATAGGTCAGTTGGAAAGTTATACTCACTGAAATTAAACCTATTGTACAGTAGAAGTCAAATGCACACTAACACCAACTGAACTGAATCCGTGCTGGATAGCACTCATCGTTGGTTTGAATATGGTGATCCTGATATTACTACCCTCTTCTGTACATCGATCAGTACAGATACAATGTATTGGAATGAGCCAATTCTGTGCTAAATGGTATTTTAAGAGTTGTCTTCCATAAACTCTGTTTCCTTTCAAGAGAATCTACCATCCTGTTCGAGATATCCCGTTTGTTTTTTCCATATGATCATGTTCTTCAAAACAACCTAACTCATTCTCCAAGATTTGTTTTATCATGCTTAAGATAAGTGTGATGATCTTCCCATGAAATGTTCCTCAAAATACCGTTACACCTTTCAATTACACTTTGCTGAATTCTGTTTTGCACCAAGATATTTTCAAAATGGCTTCTCACATCGATATTTCGATAAGCCTTTAAATTTCAAGTTCTTAGTCCCCAACTGCGATACAAACAATCGTGTTAAGACTAGAACCTACACTGCGCCTGAATTTCCCCGAATTTATCAACACAAAACTACAAAACTTGCCGTCACGGCAACCCTAAACTCATTGAACGCGACGGATACTGACAACTCGTCGATCCTTTCAAGCGATTTCGGTATGATGTGTGGTAACACGTGAAAAAACGTTTATGCAGCTGTCGCGCCACGCACCATTCATATTAGTAAACTTATCCTAATTTCGGCAAATTTATGAGGTTATGTTCAGGTAAGAGCTTCAAACTTGAGCCTGTCCCTGTCATGTGACATCCGGATAGTTTGTGCGGGATTCTTTACACACTTTGCGATTCCGTCTCAGTCATGAAATCTAGTCATAACATGCCTAACAATGCTTCCCTTCATTGTGCCTGGCACGACAGCATCAAATAAAGTGATGAAGGCACGAAATAATCACATCAACAACAACACGAAATAATCGTAACCAACAACAACGGCAGCAGGACAATCAAACAAAAATTAACATCGACACGAGATTTCAATGCCTACATCCAATCGGACAATCCAAAACAAGGTAACATGAACAAATTCCGAAAGGATATCTTAAAAACAAAATAGAATCAAGCGAGCTGAATTCATTTCAGTTCAACTCAAAATTAGTTTGAGGTCGAGTTAAGCTATTGTTAAGTTAAATTTGACTGAGGTCTTGTCTCCGTCTACACAATGTATGAGAGCAATCCGAGGAATACTACCTGCCTTTCTATTCCTCAAGTTGTCATCTGAATGGTTGAATTATAATCTATGAGAAAATTTCATAATATCACGCCAAAACTACTATTTCCAAAACACCTTACTGAGAACTTACACATCGGCTCATTCTAAGCCTGAGAAGACCTTGTGCTAGCGATAAACAGAAAGTTCTAGCCTCTATGCATAGATCAAACTGCAGTTATCCAGTTTAAAACTTGGCCTGGGATATAAGCTCTTGAAAGTGGTCGACTATAAAGAACAGAGGCGATGACTTTAAAATTTTATGATATTTAAATTTATCTCCGTTACCAAATTGAAGAACCCATAATGCTTCAAATCCCATTTGAATGGATTTCTCAAAGTTATCAAGTACCTTAATAGCATCTATCACAGACAATAACTGCACTGGCAAGGGAAATAAGGATGTCATCGTAGAAGTGTATGAATGCCGTCATGACACTAGTTAATAGATAAACTTCGGCGAGTAACCACAAACACCTGAGAGAAATCTCCTCATAACGCATTTAATAGCATTGGAAATTTATTCCAGCTGTTATCAAACAGCACTACGAGGAAGACGTTCTTTGAGTCACCACTTAGCAACTCGACTCTACAGGTGAGTGGTCCACGCGAACTTTCCAGACCTACCGCTAACTTCATAAGGCGATTCATACCCTACGTTTGTGAAGCTCATTTTTATAGGGATATTTTTCTTCTTTTCATATGCCAGTGTAGCTATTCAAAACATGCTGATTGAATAATTACCCATTAACAAACTGAGGAACTCATAATGCTTCTCCTCTCATTCGAATGGATTTCCTAAAGTTATCAAGTACCTTATTAGCACTTATGACGGACAATAGCTGCACTGGCAAGGGAAATAAGGATGTCATCATAGAAGTGTATGAATGCCGTCATGACATTAGCTAATAGGTAAGCTTCGGCGAGTAACCACAAAGACCTGAGAGATTTCTCCTTATAATACATTTAACAACATCGAAATTAAGCGATATGATTTCATAAGTATAGTCAATGGTCAACCCAATCACAATTCCCCCCTGTTAAGGGAAAGTGCGCACGGTGAGTCCGGGAACCCTCGTTACCCAAGCAAATGCCCTAGGGCACTACTCAGGCCAATTTACGCGCATTCCCTAGCCCCGGTCAAATTGGCGCCTTTCCCGGGCCGGGAACGCCCTTATAATATTGTGCAGAAAGAATACTAGCGATACTCGGGTAAATATCGCTTGCATATTTTAAGTTGTTTCTCCCCGATTCGCCGAGACTGCCGGTAGGCGGGGAACGCCTGTCGCATTTACCTAAACTTAGCCCCTCTTGTTGGCAGCTCGACGGGTTGGGAACGCTCACGCAACCAAAATTTGCTTTTTAAGAATGACCACACAAATGATATCGCATCAGCCTTATTCCAGGTGTCATTAAGTAGTATTACGAGGAAGACGTTTTTCGAGTCACCAGTCAGCAACTCGACTCTACAGGATGAGTGGTCCAGGCGAACTTTCCAGACCTACCGCTAACTTCATGAGGCGATTTATACCCTACGTTCGTGAAACTCATTTTTATTGGGACATATTTCGTCTTTTCATATGCCAGTGTAACTATTGTCAATATTTGCTACAGTTACTGCCGTAACAAACTAAACAAATATTCTCTTTTGTGTTATTCTACCTTTAAGAAGCGACCAGTTCCGAGAGCTTAATCCATAGCTATGAGTTTACTAGGTTACTGCTGTTGGGTTGTGCAGGGATGACTAAATACTTCTTTGATGCGCATGCCTAAGCGTGGTCAGGTCAGTTCAAGTCCACGTCAAGTTAAATGAATTTATGAAAACATGAAATCAAATTTAAATCAAGGTCAGTCAATCTCAAGCGATGCCAAATCCGCTAAGTGGTACGTCAACTCATGATCATTCGTGATGAAATTCCAGTCGAGACGTTTCAAAGTTTTTGCTTAATGAGCTTTTAATACAGCTACAGTCAAGCAAAGTCAAGTCAATTTTGCGCTAACTAGAACTAATATCAGATAATGTGCTACTCTCATACCTATGTTAGAGTCCAACACGGTTCATGTAATAGAGTCCACATTGCGGGAGAGGGGTGGGGAGAGGAATGATGGGATGCACAAACTGAAGAAAAATTTCAGTTAGGTGGGATGGGCCATACATAAGGCCAGTCCAAGTCCCTACCTCTGGCTCCGGAGTTAAGCGGGTCATCACGTGCCGCATCCCTCCTTCGCCTTACCCATATCCCTTACAAAAAGATTTACAATATTAACAACAGTAATTGATGTACAAAATGAATTAATGAATGAATAAATAAATAATGATAACATACATGACAATTGGTGACAATAAACATAATTATTTGTATAACAATCAATTAATTCGCAGTATTAAAGAATAAATGGAAAACATAATTCAATATGCCGTTATTTTAATTAGAATTTACAACATTTTTCTTTTGATATCAAACTGTTTTCTCATATCTGAGGTGATTAAATGAAACATTTAGAGAAGATCACAGTCCCTCCAGATCTCATCCTAAACGGGAACAGAAATATGTGGATGCCTTCGAGAAATGATTGACAACGATAGTTGAATGCCCCCTAAACTTCTCAGCATTTGACAATACAGTGACCGAAATACATTACATTGAACACTGACAACAATGATACGACGCAATGACACACTAACCCTCCCCCAGTTAAAAAAAGCTACGAGGCAATCTAAGCATCTTCAGTGTTGCATGACACGTTTCGACAGAAAATAATGTTTTATATCATAATACAATACACGATAATATGTGTCACTGTATTGTCACTTAATCTCAGAGAGTTGGATCCAATATACGACTTACAAAAAATTGATAACATATACAAACACATAAATCACAAACATATAATTTACAATTGAACGATTGAATAAAAGAATAAAGCATGCAAAAAGTGGTCACTGACCACGACTCAATTTTATTTTCCGTCCCTAAGTTGAAATATAAATGAAAATAAGAAATAAGAAAGGAGAGGGGGGGGGTAGTTCTTTTATTCATTTCAGTTCTGAAGAAGAGGGAAGTGAATGGAAGATAAATTTAGAATTCCTAACCCTGCGCTTCCTTGCGCTATCGTATCATATTTGCTGCTTATTGATATATGATTGGTAGGTTGCTTGTTGTTACATGATTGATTTGTTGCTTGTTATTAGATGATTTCGATCTCGAATTGATTAAATATCATCTTCTTGCTATCAGCGTGACCAGCGTACATCTTCCATCCACCACCATCGATCGCCATGTCCGGTCATCCATCGAACGTGAGCGTTGGGTTTGAAACATTGATAACTCCAGCTAGAATTGGATGACGGTTTAACGTTGACGATATGTATCATTTTCAGGCATGTATCGCATTGCTACAGTACCAAAAATACCAACATATCTGTTAATATTACGTCTGTTTTCACGCAACTGTTTTATAGACTACATCAACACATCTAATAGAGAGTATTCACATTCACCGAGTATACGGTAAATTCGTATCAGATCAAAAGAAGTTGACAAGACATATACAGTTCAGTACGATTCTTATTGAAAACACAGTCAATAAAAAAAGGTAATAAAGCCTTTTCAAACCACCAATTAAAGAATTAAATTATCGTAGAAATAATCCACTTCCTCACCGTCGATTCAGGGTGATGATCACTGATAGCCAGGATGAAGCTACCCTAGTTTAGACGCCTGCTTATCTTCATAAGTATGCACATCTGAAATAATATTAAATGAGTTATTCGCTGTTTTCATCATATGCAGTTCAGTACGATTCTTATTGAAAATACATTTCTCATTGATAAATTATTCGCACACATTATCACCGTTCTAAAATAGTATAGCGTTGGTGATAATTTAGGAAGAAATCACCTATACTGCAAATATTTCAGCATTCAAACTGAATTCAAAGATTCAACCGGACGATCTTTCCTACCTCTCTCATCAGCGAAACCTGTCCCCTTATTATATGTCCCCTTAATCTGTACAATCACCGACCTTTGGAACACTATGCTACTAATAAAGTTAAAGAATTAGGTGAATATTTGAATCTAAAATTACTCTGGCGCAATTCTGAACTATACCAGAAAAAACATGAACGGAATAAAATCATGAATTACATCACACACGCAGCACATGTTCATCGCACAAAACAACACGACAGACTTGAATGATGGCTGAATGAAAATGTGAATGTTGTGAGCGAAACAGTCATAGTGTATGATCTGTGTTGATCAATTAGTATGACACCATTGACATGTTGATAAAATACCACTGATAGATCATAGAGTGCATATTTATGATCAGAACGAGATCAACAAAGATCGTTATTTTCAAAACCTGGCGATCGAATGACTGCACGGAGTTTCTGGATCATTTGTTTGAGTCGGATAGAGTTCAGGAAAAATTCGGTTCCCTTCGGCTAATAGCCGAAATTGAAAAAAATGGGTGTACTGATTCTAATGAATAACAAAAAATGGAAGCAGTCGTACAGTCATTGTAACTTAATTAAAAGTGATTCAAGCCATCATGATGGCTAAAAATCGATGGACAGGTGGGGTGTTTGCTTTCGTCATCAAGCCGAGAATTGTCGAAATAGCACTGCGATGACTAGTAAGAAAATAAATAGAATGGGAATATAGGAGACAGTAGAGATGCAGAAGTTTCAAGAAGCTCGAGTGTCATGCATCAGATGCGGGCGTGCGTAGGTGTGCACGTGCGTGTTTAAAGCATTGTAAGCATGGAACATCGCTTGACGCTTTTTGACATGATGCATTCATAAGCCTATTGCAAAATTCCATTGTACTGACAACACATCGGTGTTGATTGTTTTCGATTGCATATTGTTCACTGCTATCATTATCAGCTTGAAACAAGAAGAAACGCTTATGAAAGCATGAATGATACAATTGAGACGTTCAACATATTCAATTTCTAAGCATTCGAATCGCTCTGATGAGCAAATCGCAATCTAGCAATAAAGTACTTACTTAAGGACAATTGCAACAAAACTGCTGAATGAATATCATAACGTATCTCACTATCAGCATGCATTTATCGAAATGATCGACAATATCCGAACAGTGAGCAAAACCGTCACATAACATTTGTTCTTTTCTGAAATTGAAGAATTTGATGATTGAGAGAAAAGGCCATGTGTCGCCGTGGAATCCTGAGAGTACAGTCGGAATAAAAATGATGATCCTGAAATTATTAATTCTTCATGTACATTGATCAATGCACAAACAATGTATGGGATCGAGCGGCTCAAATACGTGAGATGGCTCCAGAAAATCATCAATGCTTCTTGGAGTAAGCAAAATCACCCGGCAACATATATACTTTTCTTAATGCAGAGAATCTGGGAAATCCAACGATGTGAAGAAATAACCATGTTATTGGGCAAAGCTGAGGATACGGTTAGTTTGAAGATGATCACACTAATACTGCTAAATTTTTCTAAAATTTTTTCTCTCCGACGTGGGAGCAAAAATTTTGTAGAAAGCTGTATATCATCTTGTGGCTGGTATCAGTGGCTCTCAGAAGTGCAATAAAGTAAGGCGTCAATTGTTGAGATATGAGAGTTATGCCACTCCGCATGATCAGTAATGATGTTCTATCAGTAAAGTTTTGATCTCTGATTAGTTATTTGAAATTGTATCACCAGAAGAAAGACTGGATTTGGAACTTTTGTCTTTGCTGAAGGCTAGAGCATAAGCATACGGTCTATTTCAAGTGATGATATCTGATTGTTTTTGCAAGGTACTATTCACTGGTATCATCATCAGCTTTAATCAAGAATAAACGCTTAAGAAAGCATGAATGATACAATTGAGACGTTCAACACATTCAATTCCTAAGCATTCGAATCGCTCCAATGAGCAAATCGCTTCCTAGCAATGAAGTACTTAAGAATAATTTCAACAAAACTGCTGAATGAGCAATGTAAAGCATCTTATAGTTAGTATGCATATATCGAAATGATCAACAATATCCGAACAGTGAGCAAAACCGTCATACAACATAAACACGATCCTGCAGAACCTCTAGATTCAGAATAATATAAATTTTACTGAGCAATTTGGCTTAGTTGAGGAGATATAGGCATTTTATTAATACTATCTCTGGTGACACCTTCAAGGCTACCGTCTTCTCAAGTTTGCCAGTAACATATGAATTTTTTGGCATCATTCGATCCAGCTGGATCTCCACATTCAGAAAAATATGTATTTTGCTGAGCGATTTTGCTTAGCTAAGGAAATATAGCAATTTTCTTAGATCTATTTGAATTAGCGCAGTCCCGCTCATCATTCATACACATTGATCACTATTGAGCAATCAATACGTTAATATAGCAATAGGCGGATTGCGATCTACGATTATGCTTCAAACCGAATGGAATGGGATTTTGGAGTCATAACACAAGAATGACAGCAGATAGAGAGCTGATTCGTATTTCGTCATGTAAAGGGACTCATTTCGGTTCGATTGGTATGAAACTTGTGAAATATGCAAAAAATGACTCCATCGGCCGAAAATCCTGAAATGACGATTTTTGTGGTTTTTAGGGTCTCTAGAGGCGGATTTTCGCCGGTCCATCGAAATAATTCTTACAACATTATTAATCAAACAGTGAAGATCACCTCAAAGCCGTTTAGATCGTCTCGAAATGTCAATCCGGAGCTGAGATATGATATCTCGAAAATCCCGGTTTTGAGATCGTTAGGGATCGTTATGATAAGGGTTTTTTTGCGGAAATTTTTTTTGCTCCTTTTTCGATAATTTTGGTACCGATCGACTTGGCTTGACGAATGAATCACGAAAATAACAAATATATAGCATTTCAAGAGACGTGCGGCGAGAAAAATGCCTCCAAATCAAGCATTACAGTGCCCTTAACGCACTGAGGGTCGCAGATTCAATGCCGGACAGCGTCAATACGTTTTGCCACATGCGATCAGTAAACTAAATATACTCTGTTCAGCTCATCAATAAGTTCAAATTTTCCTGAGGGCACCTTTATCATACACTGATGAAAGAGGTCACGAACTAGAAGAAAAGTGTATCTATAGCTGATTTTTTGAAGGTGACTGGACAAACTTGAGAGTACGGTAGGCTTGAAGGTGTTAATTTAAGGTACTCTCAGCATTCCCGCACAGCCTTAATTTAACAGAATAGTTTTAATAGAATAATAGATATAGCCTTAACCATATCTTTTCAAAAAAGCGGATTTGCTCAGCAAAATGTATGTTTTTGTGAATTTAGGGATTCAGATGGATCGAATGATGTACAAAAAATTATGTGTAACTTGGCAAACTTGAGAATACGGTAGCGGTGAAGGTGGCACACGCATTGCCTTGAGATAGTTTTAATAGAATATCTCTCTCACTTCAGTTAAGCCAAATTGCTCAGTAATATTTATAATATCCTGAATCTAGAGGTTCAGGTTCAACTGGTGAAAACAAATCCAAATGTTTACGAGCAAACCTGTGAAGACCGTTTTCCTGAAGATGTTGACTTCTATAGAGCTGCAGTATCGTATTGAAATTGATTGATAGTGATAGATTTTATATGAATGAGCGACTTTGCGCTTGTTGTTGAGATGGCTTCATGAAAATTGCTATATCTCCTCAACTAAGCATTATTCCTCGACAAAATATATAATATTCTTATAGTTGAGAATCTGAGCAATGTAATGGTGTACAGAAATCTACATGTTACTGGGGAATGCTGAGAGTACCTTAAGCTTGAAAATGGTAATCCCCTTGGAATTGAGGAACTAGTGAACAATATGAACAATGGTGAGCAATATAAATATTTCATATTGTCATTATCTCTGGTGCCACCTTCAAGTGCCACCTTCAAGGCTATTAATACTATCTCTGGTGCCACCTTCAAGGCTACCGTAAGCTCAAGTTTGCCCACTAACATATGAATATTTTTGCATCAGTCGATCCAGCTGGATCTCTTCATTCAGGAAAACATATATCTTGTCGAGCGATTTTGTTATCCTGAGTAGACATAGCCATTTTCTGGACATATGTCTCAATTGAACAGCGCAGTCGCGCTCATTCACACAAACTGATCACTATAGAGCAATCAATACGTTCATTTTAGTAATAGGCAGTTTGCGATCTTCGAGCTAACCGTCTTCTCAGGTTTGCCCGGAAACATGCGAATTTCTTTTCACCGTTCGATCCAACAGAACCTCTAGATTCAGAATATTAAAAATTTTACACAGCATTTTGGCTTAGTTGAGTAGATATAGGCATTTTATTAATACTATCTCTGGTGCCACCTTCAAGGCTACCGTAAGCTCAAGTTTGCCCACTAACATATGAATATTTTTGCATCAGTCGATCCAGCTGGATCTCTTCATTCAGGAAAACATATATCTTGTCGAGCGATTTTGTTATCCTGAGTAGACATAGCCATTTTCTGGACATATGTCTCAATTGAACAGCGCAGTCGCGCTCATTCACACAAACTGATCACTATAGAGCAATCAATACGTTCATTTTAGTAATAGGCAGTTTGCGATCTTCGAGCTAACCGTCTTCTCAGGTTTGCCCGGAAACATGCGAATTTCTTTTCACCGTTCGATCCAACAGAACCTCTAGATTCAGAACATTAAAAATTTTACGGAGCAATTTGGCTTAGTTGAGTATATATAGGCATTTTATTAATACTATCTCTGGCGCCACCTTCAACTGCCACCTTCAAGGCTATTAATACCATCTCTGGTGCCACCTTCAAGGCTACCGTAAGCTCAAGTTTGCCCACTAACATATGAATATTTTTGCATCAGTCGATCCAGCTGGATCTCTTCATTCAGGAAAACATATAT
>JAPYMA010000004.1:0-28651 GCA_035041965.1 Anisakis pegreffii | reverse complement strand
ATGTTTTTGGTTTTATTTTTTTATTTTGGATTTTTTTTTAAATATCTGATCGTAGTGACCATGTCTATTGACAACAAAATGATTGAAACAAAAATATAATTTACAGTAAGAACATTTTATAAATGAGAGCTGATCACAATTATTTATATCACAGTCTTGCGTAGCGTCGTGTGAGAAGCACACTTGGACCGGCGTTTTAAATTCTTCCGTTTGAATGATGGCCACGAATCCAAAATTAAAACCATACGTGGCTGCATCCAGGTACAAACAATCAAAAGAGATCTCAAAGTTTGTAAAATATGTAAAAATATCCCCACAAAGAAAGATAGAAGCTGTGGGGAGGGAATCAGAATATCATGGTTGTTTGAATATGTCATACATACACGAGAAAAAAAGCTTCGGCATCACGCGGAACAGAACCACCGGCCACCCACACTTAGCGCTAGCGCACTAACCACTAGGCAGACCACTGCTGCCTGTTCAAAATTCAGAACTTGTCTTCAATACACTGAAAACCTTTTCCCCGCCATATTTCGCCTCCCCTTTGTGTTTCGCAAAAATTTTTTACATATTAATGATCTGCTCGAGGAGCTCTATAATCTGACCTGTATTTCATCGCGAAACGCCAGATTAAGTTTGTGACCTTTCCTAGTCAGTACATTGGAAATTAGCAATAGGTTTCTGAATGCACTCTGTCAAAAAACGTCAAACGATGTCCCATGCTTGCAATGCTTTAAACACGCACGTGTACGCCTACACACGCTCGCATCCGATGCATGACACTCCAGAATCATGAAACTTCTGCATCTCTACTTTCTCATATGTTTCCATGTTATTTTCCTTCTCACTACTCTTCGCGATGCTATTTCGACAATTCTTGGCTCGATGACGAGAGCAGACACCCCACCTGTCAATCGATTTTTTCTCATCAAAATCCATCGAGATCAATTAAATCACTTTCAATTCTGTTAGCTCGATTGTACGATTATTGATACATTTGATTCGTATGAATTTTTAATTCTTTTTAAATTTCGGCTCATTTGATCTATTCCCATGAATAGCACCATACCAATTGATCATCACAGATCATATCAAAATGACTACATTACTGATATGTTTACTCTGCATTCATTTACTATTGTCATGGGTGATTTATGCGGTCGACTGTTGATGCGTTTTACACCTTTCTATATCTCATTCATGATATTAGTTTTATTATTATCGGTGATAATTCAGTACTTAATCGTGAAAATCGTGCTGAATTGCTCTGATTGTTCTGGAATGAAATTGATGAAAACTGCGAAATATTCATTTAATACTGTTCCAGGTGGGGATGATCGAGCAGGCTGTGACAGCTTAAAGACGATCTGTTCAAATCGAAGGTGAGGAATTAGATCATTTATGTTGTGATTTAATTTGTGACTTCGTGGTTTGAAATGACTTGATTATCAATCGGTCTTGTTAATTTCTCGTGATCTGATATGTATTGCCGTATTTTCAGCGAGTATGGTGGATGACTTTTGGATGGATGTTTTTTATTCGACGGGTGACGTTTTCGATAGATAACGATCGATGGTTGTGGACGATGATGACAGTTGACATCAAGAATGAAGATGACATCAAGGAAGCAGCAAGATTGAACCACCAATATTCAAAATATAACGTATCAATATCAAAATCACAACAACCATTCCACAATAACCGAATGATATTATAAGATAGCGCGTGGAAGCGCAGGGTTAGGAGTTTGGACTTTATTTTCTTTTCGTGAGAATTGAATAAATAATCCGGAGTTGAACAACTCCTCATTTTGGACTAATTATTTTCACTTCTATTAGAACTTAGAGAGCAAGAATAAAATTAAGTCTGGTCAGTGATCATCTTTTTGCATGCTTTATTCTTTTATTCTTAAATTTATTTGTGAATATTGTAAATTGTAATTGTAATTGTTTGTATTGTGATTGTGGTTGTAATTGTAATTGTGAATTAGCAAATGTTTGAATAATATTGTGAATATTTGTGTATATAGTTAAGTGTTCGCAAATGATAATTTATTTGAAACTGACTTGTTGAACTTAGGTGACAATGCAGTGGTGAAGATATTGTGGTGTATTGCGCAATGTTATCATTGTTAACTGAAATATGTTTGTGAAGATATTAATAATGCTTCGTGTATGTTAACTGGGGGGATTTTTTAGTGATTTTTATTTTAGTTCTTGATATTATTTGCGCTATTATTGTATTGTTATTTTTGTAAATGCCACTGTATTGTCATGGTGTGAGAAGTTCAGTGGGCGAAATTCTAGCGTTATCAACCAATTTATGAGGGGATCCAAGATTATCTGCTACCCTTTAGGATGGAATTTTCTATTATTAATTTTATTTATTAATTATAATTTATAATATTGTATATGTATTATAATGTATATGTATAATTTATTATAATTTTATTTATACCACAGATGTATTTATTTATTCATTTTGTATATTAATTATCGTTGTTTTTTGTATGAAATGTGGTAGGGCGAAGGAGGGATGCGGCACGTGATGACCCGCTTAACTCTGGAGCCAGAGGTAGGGACTTGGACTGGCCCATCCCACCTAATTGAAAACTTTTTTTCATTTTGTGCACCCCGTCATCCCCTCCAATGTGGACTCTATTACGTGAATATGTGTTGGACTCTAGCATAGATACGAGACTAGCACATTTGCTAATAGTTGGCTTAACTTGGCATTGAATTGATTTGACTTAGCTTGACGGTAACTTGACTTAGCTTGACATTTGACATAGCATTAAAAGTTTTAGATTGACTGGCCTTGACTTAAACTTGGCTTTCAGCTTCTTACATAGGTTCCAATTGAAGTAGACATGAACTGACTAGGCTTTGACCTGACTTAATGAAAGGTTAGTTCAACCTGACTGTGAGGCACCTTAGCATGCGATTTAGAGGATTTTCAGTTATATGCACAACCAGACACAGTAAATTAGCGAAGCCATGGCTGAGGAACAAGCTCCCGGAACTCATCGCTCCATAGAGATAGATGTATCACATGAGAGAATAATTGGTTTAATGTGGGAGGAGCTCTGATTGGTGTTGATAATAACTGCACTGGCATAAGATAACAAGAAAACTATCCCTCTAAAAATGAGTTTCACTAACGTAGGGTATGAATCGCCTTATGAAGTTAGCGGTAGGTCTGGAAAGTTCGCCTGGACCACTCATCCTGTAGAGTCGAGTTGCTGTATGGGTGACTCGAACACTTTCTCCTTCGTAGTGTTATTTAGCGGCAGTTAGACTGATTTTGCAATGATAGATTGAATGTAGCCAATGGTCATTCTTAAAAGGAATATTTTGGTTGCGTGGGTGATCCCAACCCGTCGAGCTGCCAACAAGAGGGGCTAGGTTTATACAAGTGCGACAGGCGTTCCCCACCTACCGGCAGTCTCGGCGAATCGGGGAGAAACAACTTAAAATATGCTAGCGATGTTTACCCGAGTATCGTTAGCATTCATTCTTCGGAACATATTACGGGCGTTCCCGGCCTGGGAAAGGCGCCGATTTGACCGGGGATAGGGCTTGCGCGTAAGTTGGCCTGAGTAGTGTCTTCGGGCATTTGCTCAGGTAACGGGGGTTCCCGGACCCACCGTGCGCTCTTTCTCTTAACAGGGGAGAATTGTCGTCGGGTTGACCATTTGCTGCACACATGAGATCATTTCATTCAGTTTGAATGTTACTAAATGCATTATAAGGGAAATCTCTCAGGTGTTTGTGGTTACTCGCCGAAGCTTATCTATTAGCTAGTGTCATGATGGCATTCATACAATTCTAAGATAATATCCTTATGTCCTTTGCCAGTGTAGTTATCATTCACCGCTAATGCTACTAAGATACTCAGTAACTTCAAACAATCCATTCGAATGGGATAAAAGGCACTATAGTCCCTTCATTTGGGGCAAGGTTTTCAATGGACATCAACCTTCGAAGTTAGTCTTTAATAGTTGACCACTTTCGAGAGCTTGAATCTCAGTCTAGAGTTATCGTATTGAAAATAACGTATTAGTTAGTTTGCGGGAGAGCTAACCTCAGGTGTTGATAATGGCTGTACTGGCGTATCAAAAGAAGAAAATGGTCCCTAAAAATTGAGTTTCACTAACGTAGGGTATGAATCGCCTTATGAAGCTGGCGGTAGGTCTGGAAAGTTCGCCTGGACCACTCATTCTGTAGAGTCGAGTTGCTGACTGGTGGCTCGAAGAACGTATTCCTCGTAGTGTTGTTTGATAATAACTGGAATAAAATTCCAATGTTATCAAATGTGTTATGAGGAGAAATCTCTCAGGTGTTTGTGGTTACTCGCCGAAGCTTATCTATTAGCTAGTGTCATGATGACGTTCATACACTTCTATGATGACATCCTTATTTCCCTTGCCAGTGCAGTTATTGTCTGTAATAAGCGCTAGTAAGGTACCTAATAAGTCATCGCTTCTGTTTTCAATAACTGTTTTCAATGACCAGTTTCGAGAGCTTGTATGACGAGCTAGGGTTGAATTGGATGACTGTGGTTTGATCTGTGCATAGGGGGTAGAGTTTTCTCTTGGCTGCTTTCTCAGGGTTGAATGTGTTGATGTGTAGGTTATAAAGATAATCAGTGTTTGTGAAGCAGCGTTTTCGGGGTATCATCATGAAATTTTCTCAAGCTTTATCATTCGAGCACGCAGTTGATAACATAGGTAACTGAAAGCCAGGTAGTATTCCTCGGATTGCTCTTATATCTTTTAGTGGGAGCAAGACCTGAGTCAAGCTTTAATTAGCATTAGCATGACTTGAACTCAAACTGCTTCTGAGTTGAACCGAAACGATGACAGCTGACTTGATTCGATTTCATTTTCAAATTATTCAGTTCAAATTTATCCGTGTTATCCTATTTTAAATTGTCCGATTGCATATGGGCATTGAAATCTCGTGTTAATATGAATATTTGTTTGAGTGTACGCTTGCTGTTGTTGTTATTGTTGTTTATGTAATTACTTCGCGTTGTTATTATGTGATTGTTTCGTGCGGTCATCACCGTGCTCATCCCATCGTTGATCATTATCGTATTTTTGATGCTGTCACACCAGGCATAAGGGAGGGAAACATTGCTAGGCATGGTTTGGTGGCATTCCATGAGCGAGATGGAATCGCAAAGTGCATAGGCACCCTGCTCGAAGCCCCCGGGTACAATTCGACGTCACATGTCAGGGTCAGGCTCGAGTTTGCTGCTCTTGCCTGGGAGTGAGCTCAAACTTTGCCGATGTTATGGTCAATTTGAAAATGCCAGTGGTGCGTGGCGTGACAGCTGCATAAATGTTTTTCCACGTGTTACCACACATTACACGAGCTATTGGTATCATTAGTTTTAACGAGCTTAGAATTGTCATGACGGCAGCTATTGTAGTTTAGTACCAGTAAGTTTATGGGAATTCAACTGTTGTGTAGGTTGTGATTTTATCATGATTGTTTGCATCGTAGTTAGGAAAGAAAAACTTGAAACTGGAAGGGTTTTCGAATTATCAGTTTGAGAGGCAATTTTGAAAGTGCGCTAGTGCAACACATTGTTAGAGATAAAGCAAAGTATGTCTAATCATAGATTCAGGAACATTTCATGCGAAGATCATCACACATATCTTAGGGCATAGTGAAAGAAGTCTGGAACAGTGATTTAGATTGTTCCGAAAAACATGATATATGACACTCGATTAGGATGACGGATTCCCTTGAAAGGAAACAGGGTTATGTAAAAACATTCTTCAAAAGTCGTTAGCACAGAGTAGGGATGGAGAAGCAACAAGGAATAAAGCATTTATACTGTGACATGCTAGGGTGAATCCCACGATGAGATCAGGAGGCTTAAATGATCATCAGTGTTTAACAGTTAGGGGTTTGCACAGAAAAAGCTGCCGTCTACGACTTGTGCTGAATTTTTCCATTGTGTACCGTGTGTCATCGAAGAAACCTACTCGATTTCTCCTCGGACGCCGTGGGCGAGGTTACGTATCAAAATCTTGCATTGTATCTGGTTTGCTGATTTACTAATTTGAGAATTGCAAGGAAATGAGCGATTACTCTTGCAAATACTATAACAAATCGGTTGGTCCTAGTCGTGTTAAGAAGAAGGTTACTTTCATAGATATGAATTGAATAATTTGAGATTACGTTGATTATTTATTATCGCAAGGTGATACTACTAGTGGACAGTTTGATGTAATGATTTCATTCGCTGATTGCTATTCAGCGTATCATAAAAATTCTCACCATTAGTATCATCATCGGTGCTGGCTACTAAAAGTGGATGGGGTCAAAATGACGAGAAATCTATGAATGCATGTGCGTAGTCCGGATGGTTTTCGTTCAGCTTGTAAGCACGACAAAGCTTGCAAGTTGTGATCTAACACTTACAACATAACATTAAATTAAATGATAAATTAGCATTGATCATTCCTCGTCACTTAAACAGATAAATGTGTGTGACCGTTTCTGATTTTTCAACTGTTCGTGTCTTTACTCGATTCGTAACGTTTTCGTTAGATGCGGTCGTGGCTAACTACCGTAATTTGTGGGCGTGGCTAGTTACCGTAGTTAAGAAAGCTTGGAGGTACTACTTATGGAATAATAAATTTGACGAGATATTCAGCAAGGTTGACTGAATTCAGTTCGGTTACGTTCATACACAAATGATAGCCAAATACGAGTTCACCCAAATTTCATCCTGCAATTACACTCGTTATTGGTAGTAACATAATGTTTCTTGGATATTAGAAGCACCCAATGATTATGTAGAGACAACGAGAAGGTGGTGAATGCATCTATGAATTTTAACGAATACTGTTCATTTCCCAATTTTCTGCTCTCCCTTTCAAATATATAAGTGTTCACAATCCAATTCATGATCAAATTTTGTTATTTTAATCATTATTATCATTCGCTAATAGTCACACTTTTAACAACGAAACTTGGATAGCATCAATTTCACTGAGGTTATATCATTTAATCATATTAAAATGGCGAACTTGACGAATAAGCAACTTTCATTTCTGAATCAGGCGCACTTAAAAAGGGATGAAAAGTATAAGTGCGTGCTAGAACAAAACTATAACAGAAGCATCTTTAGTTTTTCAAACCCATCGAATGCTATCACTGTTTACATTTCATTTAAAGGAAGTTTTTTTAAATGGTTTTTTGTGTTACGAGGCACTGTCAGATGAAGACAAAAGTTGATTATTCGAGGATTAAGATTAATTTTCATTCAAAACAAAAACTGTTTTGAAAATGGTTTGTCTGCGAGCACTGAAAAATACGTGTGCACTTCAGTGTGCCTTCCTTAGTTTCTACGCTATTCCTTTGTTCTCGTATTTCCTTGCAATAATCAGTGCAGGTAGTGTCAGAATATGATCAGAATAATTCGATATAGTCTCGATTTAAAATTCTCCCTTACCATTATGAATCACACTTCTACTTCCAGTCCGTCTCGAAAATACGTGATCAAAATTGGTTTTCTAGTTATCTTCAAACATTTCTAGTTTTCTAGTTATCTTCAACCATTACGCTGGTTCTCTTGATTCTTCAGATCAGAATCTCTGGAAATATGGAAACTGACTAGGAGAACTTATCTGACTTGAAGGAAGTCAAGAAAAAAAGCGTACTTCGTGCACTCTATGCGAATGCATGCAATGATTTGTTTCAGCACAATTTACACAAATCTCAGTAAGAACACTGAACTTGTGAAGTTTGGTATATGATAATCGATGTGTGAGAAAACGACACGAGAGCTGAAATAACGTGATATGATTCATTGCCCAATTATGTCAAGAAAAGATACATTAGAAAAATTATTCAAGCATTTTTTTTCGTATTCGTTCTGCTTACAATTAGGTTAGTGCAGAATTGATAACCAAATTTATATGGGAATGAATAATGGAAAAATGATTCTTTGTATACATGTGAACATGTATTTCATCGCAGAAGTGTCCGATATTCATAGAAATCGAGAAGGTTCAATATAATTAGCAATTGCAATAGAATTTTGGTTCTTTGATTTCATACGCTTGAAAACGCATTTCTTCAGTAATTCGCTGAACGGCTTGGGTTTGAGTTTGGGTCCAAGTGGCAAATTATGCAGGCAACTATTCAATTTTTGACCACATTTCCACAAATTATGATGCTTGTTAAAACAACTTTCCATAATACTCACTGAAAATTTTTTTACTTCATTCAGTGCAACAAATAAATTACAAAGTAAATTTGTATGGTATGGTGTATCGATCGTTGTTTCTAAGGCCATTATCTCCATCACGTCATTCATTGTAAAGTTCCTTTAGGGTACTACTAGGTCCTAGTTTGCGAATCCAGAAACATACTCCATGATGAATCTTTGAATTCCACGAAATGATGAAGAAGAATCAGAAATCAGAAGTAGGTTTGGAGAGTAACGCTCAATTATTTCAATATTTTAATGGTTTATAAAGTTCAACGTCATTTCGATTACTTAGGCGATTTCTTAAATCGAAGAATGTAGAGTTCTCATTGCAAAAATCAGATAGACTCACCTTGCAATGGCTTCCGTTTCTCATCTGGTTCTGAAAAATGTGACGTTAAGAGAGTGATTACGCAATGAAAATAGAATTACCTAACACGAGAAATCAACTGGAAAAGATCATTCGAAAATTATTTAGACTGTTGGGTTGTAATAGAACATTACCTGAACATATACCACACTTCTTCTGACAAATTTCTGCTGACTTTCATCGGTGAAGCACGAATCTGAATTGGGTATGTAGAAACACCATCGTTCGTCACGATCCTCGCATGCTGCAAATTGAAGTTAGGTCCAAAAATGCCTTAACGCTAACGTTTTGAAGTGCAGTGTGTTCGTAAAGTCACTGTATGATTTTACAACCTGAATATAAATGTAAACGAGAAGATAATGGCAACATCGATTCATTTACTAATCAATATCTTATTCATTCAATTCATGAAAGCGGTTCAATCGCTTACTAAAAAAGGATGTTGCATTTTCGTACATGTCCGGAAAATTTTTCGCGATTTTTCAACAGGGACCGTGCCTCTCAGTTTATCAGGTATCTTGAACTGTTGTTACAGAAATTACAAAGTAAAAAACCCTAGTCGATTTATTTCAGATGTTTTGGTGAGGCTTTTGGATTAATCACAACATGTTCGGTGATTTCATTCTTCTTACCTGATCAAGTGAAGGTCTGCCTCATTACATACATTGTCAGACCCTAGAACTTTTTGACAACGTTTGTGCTAGCGTCTTCACAAAGGTATTTTCTCAGATCCCTCACTGCAGTCCCCGTCTATCCGGAATGAACGACACTAATTTCGCCGTAACAATAAACGATAATATCAATTTGTTTCTCTCAAAAATTTCTGACCACCATTTATTGTCCGAACAAGTCTCATGATGATGATTGTATAACTTAAACGTTTAGATAAATGGATAATTTGAAAAGCTTATCTTCTGTGATCATTAATTCTGAATAGAAGTTTGTGCAATCCTGCAATGACTTTACGAACACCAATATTTCCATGTGAATTTTTATGAACAGCCAAGATATTCATACTGTCGTCGACGAAGCTGGCGCGAACAGCAATTGTGAGACACAGAAAAACGATCAAGTGCATGACTGTCATTCTAGTCGAATTTCGGAAAAAAAATCGAAATCTGGAAATTTTGTCAATTCATAATCGAAAGTCGCATTTATTCGAAACGTTTCGAAGTGATCTTACATAAGGGCAAAATTGTTTTCAAATACTGTTTAGTACGAAGTTTTTAGCATTATTGCAGCAAACATGACAAACGAAATATACCTGAACCTGGTTTCTAGAAAATACAAGATTTCCAGTTTGTTATGTCGCTAACTGATGAGCGATAACAAAACTGAGACGACGACGAAGATGATTCTTTATTGAAGAAAACAAGATATGACGATCCTTTACTTAGGATCGAGACAAGACACGACACGACAATGAGATCTCGTCCTTATATAGAGTTTGTTTGTATGTAAATTAATCGCAATAGACGACAATCATACACAAATCAGCAGGATTACCTATGCTAATTTGATCACTATACAACGCAGTTACACTCCAAGCAATTATTCAGCTGTGATGCTTTGCTGATTTCAAAAGGAATCAAATATTCACGTTCAATGATCTGTGACTAACGTATATCGTAAATGAAACATGAACGAGTATCTTTAAATTGATATTCGCTAGAAATAACAGCTTGAAATGATTGCAAGGCTTAACGGAATAAAATGAAATTGTACTAGAGTTTTTGTTCATTCGGGAGGAATTGAAAGCAATTCGATGGTTCGTTGGACGCAGAGTTTTAAGTTGTTTGAGGTCATTATTTGGATCAAAAATCATCAACTGACTGAACGTTTTCAGGGAACGCAATTTGAAAATTCATTCTCTCATCAACACTAAAAGAGTGTGCTGATCAACTGCGCAAACGCTTTGTCTCGCACTTTTTGTTCTCAAAGATCATTGACATGCCATAGTAATGTACTTTGAAAAGCGTTATGAAGCCATCAAATTCATGATTTGCATATGAAATTTAACAACTCCACCGTCGTTTTTGTGCTCGATTCTTTACGAAGCTGCACGTAATCATTCATAACGAGATATTGAGGTTAATAGTGGTCTTTAGATTATTTGTACCATGGGACAAGCCAAGGTTTACCCTGTGCTCAGGCTGAGGCATATCTTATGCTTAAGGTCACGCTTAACGACAGCCTTAGGCTGATGCTTGTCACTTGGCTGTGTTTAAAGCTTTCCTTGGTCTTCGACTGATACTTACTAGAAACTCAGGCTTAGAATTCCTCGGCATTTAACTTAAAGTTTACCTTATTGTTAGGACTGAGGTTGACCTAGAGCCTACGGTGAGGTCTAACCTGAGGTATTCCAAAAAGCATTCAAAAATTCCCTTCATTCTGAATTGAAATTCTGCATTTTTGGTGAGATTTCACCAATTTTCCATTCTAAAATGGTACCTGGAACTTATTCAGAAAATTTTATTGAAGAGAAGTAACATTTCGATTGGGGAATTCGAGAGATTTCGGGACGTCAAACATCGAAAACGTGTGATTTTGATTCCAATTGAACAAATAAGATGTTTTGATTACTGATTTTGGTAATCTGTTGCAATGAACACATCTAGTGAATGTGACCAGAGTGATAAACCTCTGAAACGTTCAATCAACCGCCGGAATGAATTCGGTCGGCAAACCGCCGACTACCCAAATTTTCGGCGACATAACAACTGCCGAATCTAATTTCATGGTTCAGCGCGGAATCTTTCGATACATTCTGCTGTATTCAGCAGTTTGCTGAACTCATATTTTCACAGTCGGTGCCGTATCCCCCCAAACAAGTGAACAGCATTTACCAAAACGCGTTCACGACAACATTCATTAAACATGAGCTAAATGACATGTGCTTAAGAAATAACGATGAGGGATCCTTTTCATTTGGACAATAATTCAATTCGGTTGTATTCAAACGTCATAGTTGTTCATTCAGAACATGAATAAATCTATCAGCTTTAGTCGTAATAAAAGTCCTCAACAGAAACACGACGATAGGTAAAATTCGAATGAATAAAATACCTAATCTACCCACTTCATGAAGTTACTGAATGGGAAATATCAAATCTGGACGGCGAAATATGAGTGGAAACAAAATATGGTGAAAACCCTCCATATCGTATCGCAAATCAGATAGTGTGGCTGAGTACGGGCAAGGCTGAAGAAATGATGAATGTCCAATACATATAACGAAACAAACTTTTTTATATGTCGTGATGAATAGAAATACAGACTACAGAATCGAGTGTCCCTCATCAGAGAACCTTCGACTCCAATTTTCGGAGTATTTCTGTGGGAATTTTCCGAAACCTTTCACAAGCCCGTAATTTCCGATAATTTTGGAGAAGCCGAGGACAAAATTCCGTGCCTGCGACCCGAAAAAGGTCATTGGTCAGAGGGAAGTCGGGGACGAGGCTGGGACAACCAACAAAGATTCCCGAAATCCCTGTTCACCGCAACACACGGTTACAAAGTTCCTCCAAATTAATTTAGATGTTCAAGACATCTAAAGAGCTTTTGCGCGTGATTACAGCTAGTAAACTTCAATTGACAGACGATTTACGTTTGGGAGCTAGTCATGGAATGAAGATGAACTGAAAATGGATCGTGTATGCGTGCAGTGAGCAATCTAAACAATGAAATTGCTGTCAACCAAATCTCTGCCGCAATGATCACAGTTCAGCATTCGGATACATTTAATCAGTACAACGAGATTACCAAGTGCTGAATGTGTTATCGCAGAAGATTAGCATTTTGTTGTTCATTTGAATTCGACCTTCAATTCACTTTTTTCAGCACTTTTGAGCTCTTTTTTGAACGACAGCTTAGTTGACTTAAATATCTGTTGATCCGTTTGCCGGCAATGGCTCGATCAAACAACACAAAAGCTCTGTCGTGCTCCCCATAAAGGCATTCAAAATGCAGCTGAGTGATTATGAATGCTGATGTCGACAAATCACATCCCCAACTGATACTAAGGTAACCTGTGATCATTAACAGCAATTCATCTCATTCGGTACAGTTCCTATAGGTAGTCATTTGTTGAACACAAAGAGTATGTGCATGAAATGAGAGTTTTGCATTACTAACACTGTTTGAATAAAGTGAAATTGAACTCATCAATAGCAAGACATTATTTCATCTCTGATAAGTTCATCTCCATCGTCATCAGTTGCAATGATGTACCTAAAAAGTAAGATGTTATGATTTCAATTGCAATTTTTTCTTAGCGTTTTATTGAATGTTCACATGTAAATTCTGTTACATTTACAAGCCCTGTTGTGTTCTCGTTTATAAGGTTTTATTTTAGCAAATCCTGATCAATCAATTGTCTGTGATTTTTCGAATAGTGAACATTGTTTGTAGTTTTGATGAAAAAAAACAACAAAAGTTTTGATGCTTCAATTATTCTTATCTACGGAAAGAATTTCACTTCAATTACTTACCAAAAAAACACCTTTATCAACAAACCATTCTGTTAGCGAAAAATTTTTGAAGAAGGAATCTCTTTAATCGAAAATAAAGAATAAAACAGACAAAAATGGACAGATTATATTTTGAGTTGAAAAAAATTTTAAGGTTTAAGGTTTGAAAAAACGCCCCGTCAGCTCAACTTTCAAAAATATTTTCTGTGAAAGGAAATTGGTATAAATCTAACTGTAAGAAAAAATGATAATAATTTCGTCAAAAGTCGAATAAACAACAGTCGAACAGAAACGACGTCTGTGCGGTGCAATTTTCCGGAGGGCGCAATAAAAGCATCTTGGATGGCAATCTTCAGATGTCAATATTTACGATCGGGCGACACTGTTAAGTTCGGTGTGACGATCATGTTAACTTAGTGATGCCTTAAGGACAACGACATCTCTAAGTCGTTCGGCCTGCTGATGTTCATCGATCAAATCGTTAACATGAAAATGCCCTCTGGCCTACAACCACACACGCAAAACTAACCTCATCCCACGAATGTGCTCAAAATCGAAACCTCCTCATTTCGTCCCATCCTCTGTTGGTGCACTGCTCCTCAACCTTGTCCACCCATTCAATGCATCTTCCACAAAAACTTTTGCTTCTAGTATGCTGAAGATTTCAAACATATGCGAAGACGACACTCATAGTGAATAGTGTTTTGCCAGAAAAAAAAATGAATAAGAATAAGTAACCCAAAGATTCATTTGTTGGGAAATGATAAGTATAGGCTTTTTTAGGCTGAAAATCTCTTCGAATGTACTTTCCCACTTTTCGCTCAAATTCTTAATTTTGCGAAATTCTTTTCATTCACACCAAGTAAATTACTTACTTCTGGTGTTAATTTTACTACCCGTCGCTACATCCGATTTGGGTGAAACCGATTGGTCTGAAATAATGGCAAAGTTTTTTGCCGACGCATTTTTGGCCTTTCGTCTGACACCACGTTTGGCGAATGTAGCGAATTCTGTTGCAACGATTAGTTTTTATTTTCAAATAATTTTATTACATTTTTTAAAGGTGTTGTAATTGTTTCAATGAGTTATGCAGTGTTTGAATTCTTATCAGACATTTTTGAAGAGGTTATAAAATTTATGGATACCTTAGAACTGTTGAGTACGAGCACTGATAGTAAGTGTACTATTTCGGTAGGTCTGTGAGCACATTTCACCACAGAATTCGAAATAAAAATTTCTGTTTTGTCTCGCACTGTCTTATCTTCTATTGAACGCTTGAAAATTTCTATCTTGTTTCGTATTGATCGCTTATTAAGCATAAACTTTCACTTATTTGCCATTGTGCAGTATTTTATGTCACTCATCTAGCTATTAATAGTGAATCGTCGCTCAGAAATGTCAGATGAAAGTACCGAAATGTCTCAGGTCTGTCAGAAAAGTTCATAACTCTATCGTTTCTCTTCCAACTAATCTAGCAATTAGTAATTGTGAATTTCTGTTTAATCGTGAGTTTTTCGCTAGTTCTGGTGAATATCACGGCTTGCAATTATTGAGTCTCGTCGGTTTTGTACGAACCGGTCCAAAATTTGATTTTCTATACTGTCATTTTCTGGTATAACTTTTCAGGAATCGGAGATGGGACGCTTCACTAAAACCAAATCGCATAAAGGCTCTGCTCAACGTGCTTCTAAAAAGTCGCCCGCCGTAGTCGAAGATATGGTAAAGGCAATAACCATTGTTTTATCCTATTAAAGATGGTTGTTTAACATTTTGAAAATTTTACATGGGTGTGTTATATGAATAGATAGATGATGAGCGGAGTGTTCTTTGATCTAAAGCTGTATAAAACCAACTTTTTGAACGATTATAGCCTTTCTGTTCAATTTTTGTGATATCCAGTTGATCGAATTGTCTTGTTGAATTTTCAAAATCAGCAATTATTTGTGTTGCATGAAGGTGATATTCGCATGTAGCATCGATGAAAGTTAGTCAAGTAGCGTTCGAGTGATAGCACTGATCGTTGCACGGTTATTTAGTGAGTTAATTTGTTGTACTTTACTGCATTAAATTGCGAGTTTAGGGTGCAGATAACGGTGAAGAATATATTGTTGAGAAGATATTGGATAAGAAGATTGTGAAAGGTGCGGTGTATTATTTTATTAAGTGGAAAGGATACCCGATCGAGGAGTGCACATGGGAGCCGGAAGAGAACTGTGTATGTTCGAAGATATTATCGGTTATCATTCTTTAAAAAGGAAGATTTATTTGATTTCATCTCTGTTTACTCACTTCTTCAGTAGTTTTCTTTCGGGTATGATAACATTTAAATTTCTAATCACTTCATTTTTCAGGAGTCTTCAAGGGATCTGATCCGCGAATTTGAAGCGCAGTCGAAGAAAAAAGTCAGAAAAAGGTCGCCAACGTCATCAGAACCGAACAAACGAACCAAGAGAATACTTTCTGAATCGAGTGATGCATCTGGTATCGAGAAAAATGCGTGAGTATTTGCTTTCTGCAATGTATACGGCCTATTTTGGTAGCAGCAGTGATTTTATACATTAATATATGCATAAGAGCAGGAAAATGATTTTTGAATTTTTGAAAGAACAAAAAACGTTTCAGAGATTGTAAGGGAAGATTTTGTAATTTGCAAATTTTTACTATCAGTACGGTATTGTAGCTGAGCGTTCGTTCAAAACTCGAAGGATTCATTTGATCAAATATCGCACATCTATCAATTTCAATGTGTTTGATTGATGGAGAAATGTTGATTGTAAATGAGTTTTCAGTGGAGATAATGCTGAACCAACGTTGCATTCACGCGAAGGGGAGAATCACGAGGGCGTGGAGGAGAATGCAATAACGGATAGTGTTGACAAAGCGGATTCAGAAGCCATGACAGCAGTATCAAAGGGCGAGGACAACGTGCCGGTCGGTTCTTTACTTATCATTGTTGTCATCCGTGACCAAATTCCAAAATATTACAAGTTCATTGAGTTTTCATGTAAGTGTAAATTGAGGTCTGATAACAATCTATCTAATTATCTCTTGCTTATTTCCTGAGTTTATTCGATAATTTAGAGTTGAAAATCGACAGAGTCTTTTTTGGTGTCCATCGACAAGGTGACTTTAAGTCGTCGATCAGTTTCGATCGATAGCCACTGATATTTGCTTTTTGGTGACCACTAGTCAGTTAGTCTCCCATTTCCAGTGGGTTGGTTGCAGGGTTTAGGAGAAATTGTAAAGCATTTGTAGTTCGAGGTCTTGTAATTCTCTCCCAATTTCAATGGCACATCATAATGAAGTCAAGAATCAGTGAAAATTAATTCATTTACGATCCTTTTCACCAGATTGTATTCATTTTGATAATCATATTTTGAGCTGAGCGATACATGTTCACTTTCCATTGCCTTTGTTCTAATTGCATAAATAAATTCCTTTGACTGAAGAGTATCATCTTCTTTGGTTGAGTGTGAATCAATTACATTAATGTCTGTTCAGACGGCCAACGAAGACCACTCGAACGCGGAACCGGTGTCACTCGAAGCAGCAAGAACTCAGGTATCGTTTTTACTCCAGTCGATGATATCACAAACCTTTTGATCGATGATTATTCATTGTTACCTAACTGCAGTCGTTTTCTATATCGGAAAGCAGTTGTATGTGAATAATAACCATTTATGAGTTCATGTGAAAATTTTTACATCCGAAAATTTGTTTAGTTTATCAGTGATTCATTGCAATTTCGTGAGATGATTTCACGGCTTTATGGGTACTTTCAGCATTTCGAATGATATCGTGTCGTTATTATTTTTAATGAACCTGTGTTTATTGAGAGTGGTATTGTCATTTTGCAGGAAAGCGTTGAGCAGAAGTCTCCTGCAACAATGCCTAAGGCCAAATGTAATGATGTAATAGGTTAGTGTATTTCCGTGATGCAGAAGAGGCTCACTTATGCTTATATATTTTTATTTTGATCACTTTCAATTCTCTCTTGAAAGCAAACTTTTTTTGTGATTTATTTCTAAATTCATTGCGAATTTTTTGCAGATCTTCAAGACGATGAAGATTTATCTGATGAAGACCGTAAACTGGGTATAATGAAGGGTCAGAAAATAAACACAATTATCGGCTTGTGCAATCGAGAATCTAGTGCAGAGTTGATGGTTATTCTTAAATGAGATTGTCTTAATTTACTTGTTATTTCTCATTCGTATCGTTTTTCTTTGTTTCTGCATGCATCAAAATGTATAATAGGAGAAACTAATTCAGTCTCGAATCTTTTTCAGTGTCGATGGCATTTTTGTTTTCAATATATTAAGATTTCCTGATGGAATAATTTTCCTCAAGCATCTTATTAATATGTCTTCTTTTCCAAAAAAGCTGAAATTAATTCGACGGAGTCATTATTTGTAAATGCAGTCAACCATTTTTACTGTGATTGATCACCATTTCAAACCCAAATTTTGTCAACACTCAATTTGAAGGCTTTGGTACGCTATGTGAGTGGCGAATGTGAATTGGTGCCTACTCGTGTGCTTCATGTAATGGATCCGAGGGTTTGTTGCTATTTCACTTGTTAGGTCGTCTCTTCAGGATGTTAATTTTTGAGATTGAAAACCAAATTTGCATCTTTCTGAAGATCGTTAGATGAACTTTTCTTTATCGTTGATTTGATTTTGTGTTCTTATTACGTGATACTTGAATTATTCTTTTTAATGCTGTGTCCAATTAGTGCAGATTTATTGAAATGATAATCTGATAGAAACACTCGTCATAAAGTTTATTTTCAGCGCCTTCTGGCATTTTATGAGGCAAATATTCATTATCGTCCACTGAATTCATGAAACAGCAAGTGATGATATTGGTTTGCGTCGGGTTATTTCAAAAGTGCTTTTCGGACGTCTTCAAGGATATCGACTGTTTAGCATTTTTTGAGTGTATCGGTGCTGTTGAATTGAGATTGTTATGTTATAATCTTTAAGCTTGATATCCCGTCACAAAACTGATATCTCTTGTTATTGGATTGCAATCTTTTCGATGACTTTGTGTAGTTGAATACTTCAGTCATTTTTCCGTGGAAATTATAATTGTTCAGAGCTGTATTATTGTTGTTTTTTGTTGTATACAATTTGTCTTGAGTGAATTTGCATTTTGTCGTAACCTATGCTATCGTCATGCACTCGCTGTAACGTAATACATTTCATTTTGGATATCGCAAGATAGCATGCTCGGATATTTGTTTGTACACCTAAAAGTACATTCCTGGTGTTCTTATCATTTTATTTTAGTATATAAAGGGGAATTAAGATATTCGTGGAAATAAACGCTCTAAACTATAGACGTACTATTGCATATCCAATTTTAATTTGTTTTATTGTTGATGATTTTGTTCTGTTGAGTCCATCGATCTGATGAATAATATTCTTCGGTGATATTCGTTTAGGATAAAATTTAGCATCGACAATGAGCAGAAAAATTTTCATTTTGAGAATGGAACTCACGTTTTTTTTGACGTTTCCTATTCATCAGAATCATTTTTGGTGAATGTCAACACAATAATTGTGGAGTTTGATCGTTACGTTTCATGGAGAAATTTGTTGTCATTTTTTCATTGTTATCGTTGGTTTTGTTTCTTATTATTGACGTATATCGAACAGAATTCGAGGCTGTTCGGAGAGCTTTTGTGAATTAACGAAGATGTTCATTGTGGCGGATGAAATTATTGTTTCTTTGTATTTTATTGTCCACAATTGAATCATTGTCCTCAACAAATCGTTTCTTTGTATAATATTTCAACGCCAATCAACGTCATTCTCTCTAATTCAAACAAATTTGGCTTATTTCTGAACTTTTCCAACCTAAATTTTAATTTCCCTCAATATCTATCTTCGTTTGATATGTGTATTGTTCAGGTTGACAGTGTGTGAGAAAAGTTTATCCTGTGTGAATACCTCCTTTTGCGTATTGTTGTTAGAATGTTGTATCCTGTAAAGTTTTCCATAAATTGTTGCATAATTGTTCCATCGAATTCCATAAAAATTGTTAATATTTTCTTGTAGATTCATTCAATCAGCATGTAAATTCGTTCTGATTTTATCTCTCAGTAATTTTGTCCAAATATTTATTCGTCAACTTCAAATAATCAGTTTCTAAATTTGTTGATTGCTCTTTTGGAATATTCCATGTGAGTGGTAATTATTGATCACTCTTCATCGTCCACTCATGAGTTTATTGGATGCAGTTCTGATGAATCTCACTGCTTTTCATGATTGACATCTGCAAATATTACGTTCATAATTATTGAATGGAATTGTTGTTGTCGTGGGTGAATGGAATGTACGCGCTGTTTTTGTCGTTGTTCACTGTTGTGTACTATTTGATCTCGTTTTCATTAGAATAAATAAATTTTTGTGTTCTTTCTTTAATTTCACATTAAACTTATATCAAAAAGCATCGTTTTGAAGCAACTGTATTGTGCAGGGATCTTTTCGATCATTGTTTATTTGAGGACCGCGAGTTTAAACAAATAATCATCTGCATTTGACTTGTAAGAAGCTCATCGAATGCGACGAAGGTTGGAATAGTTAGCGATTGGGCGAAGATGTAGGAAGGAGCATCGTGTGTAGTGGCGTCTTTCTCCGCTGCACAATCGTGCATTTGTTTCAGTGCAAGTGGCGCAAACTTTGAAAGTTCTATTTTAAAGTTGATATTATTAAAGCACTGTGTTGTTGCTTTGTTTTCGTTCGACGTTATAACGCTTACATTTTTATGATTGCATTTGTTTTTACGACAGCGCGCATACGTTTCTCACACATTGAAAGTTACGGTTACGTTCCGTCATCAAATAATTTCGCGAGCACTTGCAACAAACTCCGCGTATAATTATTGTCAGTAATGGGATGATTTACCTCAGTCACCTAACCACTTTTTAAAAAATTTTTGTGTGTTCATTTTCGAATTTTCATAAGCTCCAAATGTGATGTTCGTTCGTTCAACAAAAAATTCAATCCAAATTTCTTACGTTGGTTGTTTTTTGTGTTGTATTCATTTTATCAGACATTATTCATTTTATCAAATTATAATCACATCGCTGCAACCTTGAACCAAACCTTATCATAGCGTCTATGCACCCGCTTAACAGAAGTTTCATTGAAGCCGTTAGATACAAAATCAGATGAACACTGACGATTTTGACGAGACTATTAATGATGCAACGTTTTGATGAAGTTACTAATGATAATGTGATGATAAATACGATACGATGATTGAATGTAGTGATATTGATATGATTTAAGTGTGAATGAGTGCATTAGAAAGACAAGTATTCGCAAAGAAGGGCTTACCACCGATCAACGAAGACTCTTCCTCTAGCACACAATCACCCTTCTTGCCGCCACTTCTGCCACCGAACCATTAAGTTTTAATTTTTTTTAAAAAAACTTTTCCAATTCATTCAACTCTTACTTGACTAGATCGTTTCTGCAATGTAAGGTCTTGCATTTGGCATTCTCGCTTCAGTATCTTTGTCAGGCCATCCCTCTAAACTGCCATTCCGTACCACTCTCTGAAGTCGTGTTGTGGTGTGGTAATAAATTTGATGTCTTAAACAATTACTAAGGAAGCGGAATAACAGAATTCGAAGTTTGATTTGATTTTATCAAAGAGACCATTTGATGATAGGAAATCGCGACTTGCCTAGTGCTGGTCTGTATGCTGTTGTTATATTGTATTTTTTCTGAGTTACAATTGCTTTGCGTTCGTGTGTAACTGATTGATTTATTGCAGATGTGGAGCACATTCACAATCAGCGCAAAGAGGACGACACAGCAGAGATTTATCGCCACTTCAATGGGACGCCTTCTTTGATAAGAAAATATTTGTGGATGTTGGTGAAGATAAATTTTGTGTCTACCTGAAAGGTGACAACGGACCTGTTTTTTATTTGCTGCATGGTGGTGGCTATTCGGGCTTAACATGGGCGTGCTTCACGGTAAGAATATCATTTTGATTAATTGAATCGATCAATTTATTGTTTTTCAACAACCTATCACAGTATGGAAGATCATTCGAAATTGTTTTTGTACGAAAATGATAATGTAGCAGTGATATGAATTCTTTCCAAATTATATTTTGGTCATACAAATTCCAAATCTATGAGAATTCCACTGCTTCAGGAAGAACTCTGTGCTCAAGTGCATTGTCGGGTGGTAGCTCCAGATTTGCGGGGTCATGGTGAGACGAAAACCGTGAACGAAGATGATTTCTCAACAGAACGACAAGTTGAGGATATCATCGCTATTCATCAGAATATCTTCAGTCAGCAATCAACTCCTACATTCGTTATCGGTCACAGGTCAGTTTTCGGGAGGTTTTATATTTTTTTAAAATCAAGATATCACTCGACTAATATTCCCGTGCTGCCTGTGATGAATCACTGAAAAAGTAATACTGCTCTGTAAATATTTAGGTTTCAATGTTCCTTCGTTTCATCTTACAGCAGATCGCCGTTTCTGAAATTCAATTCCCTTCATATATTGCAATCTGCTGATTTAATTTTTCGCCTAAAAAGTGAATTTAACAATTCATTGAATGATATTAAAGCGGTGCGTTAAGCAGTAAAGTGGCAATTGAATAAATGTAAGTGAGTAATTTTATTACCTTAAGTATGGGTGGTGCGTTGGCAGTTCATGCAGTGCACAGTAATCGTATGGATGCAGTGGTCGGTTTAGGTGTTATTGATGTGGTGGAGGGGAGTGCGATGGAATCGTTGAGTGTCATGGGTGTGGTCATCAATAGTCGTCCGAAACATTTCGCTTCTGTCGAAGGTGGCGTTGTTCAGTTATTTGCATTGAGTTCTACCCCTAGCAGTTCATATGAATGGGATAGATGTTCAGTTACTTATTTCTGATGGTGAATGTTCTCAATTTTTGAATGTTTTCATATCATCGCTTGCGAATAATTTCATTTCGTAGAATTTATCAAGGAATTAGTGTTAACAGAAGACGATGTGTTATTAGTAGATTTGCCACCTTCTCGATGACATTTTGTAAATTGCACAGTAATATCGCAGCTAATTTATTTGACCTGAAGGTTTGAGTGAAATTGGTTCGGCAGTTGATTGGCCGCTAATTTACGATAATCACATATCCAGTATCTTATATTCATTCAATAATTCATCGAATATATTTTCAGGTGCAATAAAATGGTGTATTGAAATGGGAATGGCGAGAAATATGCGTGCAGCTCGTATTTCAATGCCGTCACAAATCACACAAGATGATAGTGGTGTACGTAATGGTGTTTGAATATCACTTCAGTTTATTGTCAACTCTATTCGATGTTAAATTATTACGTTTTATATCGCAACTTCATTCAGTTCACCAAACGTCCACTGGAATATACTTTCAAGCACTCATCATTTCATGTGTTCTTTTGAGCATTGACATGAATGAGTGAAATGATGAAGGCTTGAATTAAGTGTATTGAATGTTTAAGCGTGGATTTAAATGGAGAACAGATCTGCATAAGACTCAACCGTATTGGGTTGGTTGGTTCAAAGGCTTATCGAAAATGTTCTTGGAATGTTCTCCACCAAAAATCTTGATACTGGCTGGTGTTGATCGACTTGATACTGATCTCACGGTTTGTCGTTGTCATCAGTTTTGCGTTACTTGTTGTTAACATGCTTTTTATCAACTTAAGAACAGCGATTGTTTTCGTGGAATTACAATATCAAGACAGTGTTCCTTTGAGCACTGATAGCATTTGAGTAACGCACTTTGAAAAGTGATGTTTTGAGTTGGTAATCATGAATATTACTTCTTATGTACAACAATAACGGAATCAGTTTTAGGTTGGGCAAATGCAAGGTAAATTCCAGAATACGATTCTGCCAAAAGTAGGACATGCTGTGCAGGAAGATTCACCTGATAAGTTAGCCGATACGTTAGCGAGGTTTGCGGTGAGATTCCGATTTTGTACGTCGAAATAATGTGAACAGTTGCTTGAAAAACAACCACAGTTATGGTATGCAGCACGATGGCGCATTATCAGAATGTCCCGAACCTCAAAAATAAAAGTTTCAAGGATCTCTGGGAAGAACAAGCCCTGAACTTTAGAAGGAGCGTGGGCTTAGGCATAGAAATGGACTTGAAGATTGCGAAATGATGAGAATGGGACATTCTGAAATGATACGATAGTGTATTATTGTAATTTTACTCAGTGACCAGTTGCAATCTTGCAATTCTTGCAAATCTCTTCATTTTTTTGCATTAATTATTTGAATGTTTTTGATCCGACAAGTTTGGCGGATTGAGTTTGTTGAGAGAGGGTAAATTAACCACTGTGAAGTGTTTAAACGTCTTGTCCCCGAAGTGGTTTCGTTCATCTTTCAGAAATATTGTTGCCTTGTAACTGTCAATTGTAAACTATCATCGTTCAATGTATAAACTGAAGATAAGATTCAGAAAGTGGGATGATTACTGAAATATTCATTAAATCGAACCACTCATTTTTTATTCGTTTCTCCTCTCATCAGAGATTAATGCAAAGAATACGTCTCGTTTAAGCTGTTGCAGTTTTTCTTTTGGATATTAATCTAAATTCGGAATATATTTTTAAGCATGTCAAATAATTGATTATGAGACCATATTCTGAATGCATTACACCAATGCTGGTTAAATTAAAATTTACTTTGTGAACAAAATTAAGGCGTATGATAATCAACATTATTTGACATGCTTCTGTCTGTTTGCGTATGTGTAATTATTTCCAGTATTCACTGTAACTTTGTAAAAAATTTTTAAAACATTCAGAATCGTTTTCTATCGCAGAGAATTGTTTGCTTGAGCAAATGCGATTCCCATTGATTTGCATGGTTCCAGTCATTTTTTCAAACTGTTCTCAGCGATTTCACAAGTCCAGTGATACCAATAATAGTGTTTTCGTGTAGTATAAATGAATTTATAATTAAAGGCCGACAAAAGTAATAACAATAACAAAACAATAAACAGAAATCAAAATTTCACAAATGTTTATTCCACCAGTTAAGCAGTAAAGAAGGTCCTCCAAAGAAGTATGAAATTCTCTAAAAGAGATTTATCGAAATGAATGGCTTTTGTTCACGACAAGTGAACTTGACTTGGAGTGGATCTTTGCGAAGTGCGAATGATGTGATGAGTTTTGAAGAATTTACAGTTCGAATCCATAGTTGAATCTGGACACTAATCAAGTATACAATTTAATAAGTTCATCACCAACAGCGGCCGGCGTTAAAATTCCCAAATCAGTGAATAACAAATTGATGTATTGAGGTGGTGTGTAGTCAACACGAGGATGTTCATCTAACAAACGACTTGCAGTCTTATTTTCATTTTCCTCTCCGATATTTTCATTTTGTTCTGGCCGACGAATTGATGCGGCGTACTGAAATTACAAAAATAAAACAAATTTCAGACAGATTTCCATCGAATATAGACGATATATAAACTAGACGAGTTAAATAATGCGTTCATTTGAAGTCAATCCTACACAGAATAATGAGAAAATACGTGTTCATGAACGTAGAGATGAAACATCAGATAAATAACTTTTTTTCACAGCATTTTCCATTGGAAACTAAATGTTCTCCCTCAATATTTTTCATTCCAAACAGAAGATAAGTTCATTCTTCAACAAATCACTGCACAAACGCTACCCCACGACGGAAAACAACCAGCAAAAGCAACAAAGAACTGAAAACGTGAGGATTTCATTTGATTGACTCTAGGTACAGAGAAAGATTGCAATAAATCACTAAATTTATAAAATCACCTTGAATTCAACTGGAATATCGCTTTGATTCAGTGGATATTCTTTAACAAATTTGATACTTTCAGCCATCACGTAAACGGGTTTGTTTATTGATTTTGCACATACTGCCATACAGAGAGTACCGATCTTGTTTATAACGCCACCCGTTTCCATTACACCCTCAGCACCAATCAACACCATATCAACTGATTCCATTATGTACCTTTAATGTGAATATTATCATTTCTTATCGGTGATATTTTCATTATCACGACTATAATCACCGCACCTTAACATACTGCCACTACTAGAAAGAAGCAGAGCTTCTCCCTAATTGGAATTTCAGTTTTTACTTGGAACGAAAAGCAGTGAACAACCTTTTATCATTTAACGATTGTCAGGATTTTGTTTGCAAATTACTTCACTTCGAATTTGGTTTAAAATAACAAGGTATTCACATTATCCATGAGAATACACTGATAAAATAAAACATTTAAGCAACGAACCCTATAGCTGAATCCAGTATCAGTGTTGTCTGAATGCCCGCATTCCTCAGAAGATTATACATCGTTCTACCTCAAATTTCGTAAAATTGTTCGATATGGATTTCTCTTTTCAAATTAAGTCAAATGAAATATTAAGACTGGATATTGCACCGAATCACTGAAGTTATTCCACTCTTTCATTAAAGAAGTTACGATTCATTAATAATAATCAGATTACGATTTTGTTCTGTAAAACATCTGTTCAAAACGGTTCAATTGAAACTAAATCCAACTTCAGAAAATTCATAAAAACTCGCAATATGAACCAAAATTAAATACAAAATTGGAATATTCACCAGGGATTGATCAATATTCACACATGATTTAATTACCTGCAGCATCTGGCTGTGCTTCAGTGACAAAAATATGTACGTTGGCGCCGGCCTTCTTAGCGTCCAACAGTGCTTGTAGTACAACACGACTGAACGAGTGCGTTAAAATCTTCTGAAAGCAATGACAGATGTTATCGGAGCAACGAAACGACACATAAATCTGGCTCATATGACCGGGCAAATTTCTTACTAGAATGTAGAGCATTGCAGAAATCAACGTTACTAACCGAATTGTTTCGTATGAACGGTCTTGCGAAACGTGAAATAAGCAGTCGACTCTTCGCAACTCGATCGATGAAAATGCGTCCTCTTTTACGATACATATCCATCAGTTGGCTGAACTCTTGAACGTTTTGTTCGGCAGTGGCCAGCGAAATGAATCTGTAGTGACAAACTGGCTGAAGGATTCTCTTTGAACAACTTCTAACTGCTCATTCATCTCGATTCCACACTGAATTCAAGGCACTTCGATTCTCACATGCACGAATCTGTTCAAAGCAGAAATTCACTGGCATCGATTGAATTACAATGAAAGTGTTGACACGTAAATCAGACAATTAATCGAGTGAACAAACCTTAAAAACAACTCACTCGCACTTCGAATGGTCGTGAAACTGTAATCGGTTGTGAACATCTCTTTTTCGACATTCTTCAACTCATCCGTCAATTCATTCACCGTTGTGGCTGAAGAGGATCTTGTAAAATAATCATTCATTATCAATGAGATTAAAACAAAGCAAAAACTGATCGAAAACTCACCTTTCGAATCTTCGATACATTTCATCAATGTTTTGATAGCGGCTAAGCCAGTCGAATGGTCACAATCGCCGCTATAAAATTCACCAAACCTCCGTGCTACACTTTTCAACTCCATTTGTCTCTAAGAAATGTGCTTTTAGATCAGTTCATCAAATTTTGCTCACTAAATACACTGCAGCATTCAGGCGACAAACGCAAAAAGTAATGAAATATTTCAGAAACGATGTGAATGAAAATGAAATCAACTAAAATAAAAAAGAAACTGAAGAACGATGTGTTGAATAATTGATCGCAAAAATTGATATTTACGAACGAATATTCCCTAAATCGTTGAGAACAAGCTAAAAATGTTTTGAAATAATTCAAAAAAATTCTCATACATGCAATTGGAATGAGATTGTTCCATATGCCGTGTTAAGTTCATTACGTTTATCATGGTAAGTTGCAAATTAAAGCGCATTCAGATCCACCGTTTCATCAGAAATATTTCACTATCAGATTTAAAATCTAAAATTTTGCATATGATTTACAGCAAAATTTGGTTTGCAACACCTCAAATACTTTGATCTCTCTCTCTATCGGTCTTCATGATGCCATTGGTACACGCCCATCGCATAGTTCGTCCGGTGCGTACGCACTTCGCCATATGCGCGTGTCGGCGGAAGGAGGGCGGAGTCACGACCGCGTCGCGCGAGGAGAGATAAGCAGGGAACAACCATTGGAGCAAGTGAGAGACTAGAACGACATCGAAAGAACTATCGCGCGGAAGTGAGACAAACAGAGAACAGTGAGTAGAGCAGATGATATACTTGAACGACGTTAAACATTTATTTATACCGCTGGTATATCAGAAAAAGACCGCTTTGAGGGGTGATTCATTGCGAACTGATTGGAGAAGTTGTGACCATTTTGTATAGAATAAAATTCTCTATCATATGAACTATCATATTCTGAGATACGTCCATTATAAAAAAACTTGACCGGTCCTAAAGTAGAAAATGTTGGGCAAAAATGAAAGACACATTTATGTTTTGATCATCACCATCATCATTAGTTTCTATGCATTGATAAATTATTCTTCAATAGATCATCACATTCAGCTGGTGGGAATTTTGAAATATTTGATTTGGCGAAACCGAATTTAAATATTCCCGAAGCGGGAATACGCCCAAAGCGAAATGTATAAAAGGGCTCTTTTTCATAGCATAACTTAATTCTAGTTCGATGAAATCGGTGAGTATTGCTGCTCCTTCAATATGGTTAATGTGGTTGATAATAAAGTGGTTAATATGGTTAATAAAATATCATTATGGTTAATGGTTAATAATATATCAATAAACGGTTATACTAAATACCAAATTATGGTGGTTATTACATGATTAATATCTGGATATATGGCTCTATAGTGAATTCTAATGGGACAATATATTACTACGATATGATTGTATGTCTACACGGTCATATGGTTGTATTCTAAGATGGATATTTACAAGAGCGATACGTGATGAACGGACGACAATGACGGATCGTTGGTTTGACACGCATTAACGACGTGATGGATCAACACTTACATAAGCCTCAATAAATCCGAGGTATCAGTTGATATTATCTATTCAATTAATTGCTCATATGGTGCAACATGAGAAAGTAATGCAATAACTATAATCAACGTGGTAGAATAATGAAGTATCGATAAAATAAACACAATTCATGCGGATGGAATCAGTCGATGATTATTTGAGATTGAGTGATTCTATTTCAGAGTATACAGTTAGTATCGTCACTGTGCGGAATACTTTTATGTGATAGACATTGAGATGAAAACAGTTATGTTGTAGTTACTAGATAATGTCAATGTTTCAATTTCAATACATCTTCTGGATTTGATACAATATTTTCGCATTTTCAGGCTTTCGCCGGTTCTCTCTCTCTCTCTTCCTCTCTCTCTCCTCTCTCTCTCTTTCTTCTCCTCCACTCTCTTTCCCCTTTGTTCGCCGGATGGACGACTGGACGTGCGACGAGGACGGACGATGGTGCGAAGCCGGTTCTCTCTCTCTCTCCCTCTCTCTCTCTCTCTCTCTCTTTGTTCTTTTGTTCGCTGGATGGACGGACGACGGACGGACGGACGATGGCGCAGCCGGATCTCTCTCT
>JAPYMA010000001.1:0-65136 GCA_035041965.1 Anisakis pegreffii | reverse complement strand
GAACTAGGAAATATCGCCGGACAACATATATATGATTCTGGAAGCTGAGTACCTCTGCTATTCAATGATGTCAACAGATTATACCCTTACTGATGAAATCTGAGGACACAGATAGATCGAATGTAGTACACATGATATAGGGCTTGGCGATAGCTAAATGATATAGTAGTAAAAATTAACCTATAACTTTTGAACTAGGAAAAATCGCCCAACAACATATATATGATTCTGAAAGCTGAGAACCTCTGCTATTCAATGATGTCAACAGATTATACCCTCACCGATCAAATCTGAGGATACAGGTAGATCGAATGTAGTACACATGATATAGGGCTTGGCGATATCTAAGAGATGTAGTAGTAAAAATTAACCTATAACTTTTGAACTAGGAAAAATCACCCGACAACATATATATGATTCTGTAAGCAGAGGACCTCTGCTATTCAATGATGTCAACAGATTATACCCCCACCGATCAAATCTGAGGATACAGGTAGATCGAATGTAGTACACATGATATAGGGCTTGGCGATATCTAAATGATGTAGTAGAAAAATTAACCTATAACTTTTGAACTAGGAAAAATCGCTCAACAACATATATATGATTCTGGAAGCTGAGTACCTCTGCTATTCAACGATGTCAACAGATTATACCCTTACTGATCAAATCTGAGGACACAGGTAGATCGAATGTAGTACACATGATATAGGGCTTGGCGATAGCTAAATGATATAGTAGTAAAAATTAACCTATAACTTTTGAACTAGGAAAAATCGCCCAACAACATATATATGATTCTGTAAGCAGAGGACCTCTGCTATTCAATGATGTCAACAGATTATACCCTCACCGATCAAATCTGAGGATACAGGTAGATCGAATGTAGTACACATGATATAGGGCTTGGCGATAGCTAAATGATATAGTAGTAAAAATTAACCTATAACTTTTGAACTAGGAAAAATCGCCCGACAACATATATATGATTCTCTAAGCAGAGGACCTCTGCTATTCATTGATGTCAACAGATTATACCTCCACCGATCAAATCTGAGGATACAGGTAGATCGAATGTAGTACACATGATATAGGGCTTGGCGATAGCTAAATGATATAGTAGTAAAAATTAACCTATAACTTTTGAACTAGGAAAAATCGCTCGACAACGTATATGCGATTCTGGAAGACGAGAATCTCTGCTATTCGACGGTGTCAACAGATTATAACCTTACTGATCAAATCTGAGGATACAGGTAGATCGAATGTAGTACACATGATATAGGGCTTGGCGATATCTAAATGATGTAGTAGAAAAATTAACCTATAACTTTTGAACTAGGAAAAATCGCTCAACAACATATATATGATTCTGAAAGCTGAGTACCTCTGCTATTCAATGATGTCAACAGATTATACGCTTACTGATCAAATCTGAGCACACAGGTAGATCGAATGTACTACACATGATATAGGGCTTGGCGATATCTAAGAGATGTAGTAGTAAAAATTAACCTATAACTTTTGAACTAGGAAAAATCACCCGACAACATATATACGATTCTGAAAGCTTAGGACCTTTGCTATTCAACGATGTCAACAGATTATACCCTCACCGATCAAATCTGAGGATACAGGTAGATCGAATGTAGTACACATGATATAGGGCTTGGCGATATCTAAGAGATGTAGTAGTAAAAATTAACCTATAACTTTTGAACTAGGAAAAATCGCCAGACAACATATATATGATTCTGAAAGCAGAGGACCTCTGCTATTCAACGATGTCAACAGATTATACCCCCACCGATCAAATCTGAGGATACAGGTAGATCGAATGTAGTACACATGACATAGGGCTTGGCGATAGCTAAATGATATAGTAGTAAAAATTAACCTATAACTTTTGAACTAGGAAAAATCGCTCAACAACATATATATGATTCTGAAAGCTGAGTACCTTTGCTATTCAACGATGTCAACATGTTATACCCTTACTGATCAAATCTGAGGACACAGGTAGATCGAATGTAGTACACATGATATTGTCAAGTTTAGAATTGCTATAAGTTCATTTGCTTTGAGTAACGCTCATAGAGACGGTCATTTTACTCAAGCCATCTTAATGACTTTTCAGCGCTAAATTTTGTGTCAATAGTGTTTAAAACATTTCTGATTCCATATTCGCACCGGTGACCTTTAGTTTCAAATCATGCTGACAACAGCTATAGCGGAACGTTTTTTTTTTGGTGATGTGTTCACGGCACTGATATTGTTAAGATGTGGCATGTTGCTGACTAATCACCTCACCATCGGTGGGCCTTGATTGAAAATTGGATTTCGTACAACAAACGTCGGGAAAATAATTTCTTCATTATTCTTCGTCTTTCTTCCATTTTCAGTATTATCTGTCCGGCTTGAACTTTTAATCTTCATTGAATCACCTTTACATTGTTGTTGGATACAGTTCGTTTTGTTTTAATATATCGGGTCATACCCTCCTTTCAAATTTACTATTTCGAAAACTATTTCATTTTCAGGATGTCTGCTAATGGCACAACGCTTCAGGTGAATATGATTTGTTTTTTTTTTCATCTTACAAATTTCCTCAGAATACTTCACATAAGGAAAAAAGTTAAAGTGATCGAATTAGTCACAAAGAAATTTTAAAACACAAACCCACCTTCTAGACGTTATTTTTTCGACCGTTAATGCTTTGAAGTTATTCATCGTCGAATTTTTTTCTTCTTATTATTAAAACTTCATAATTTTATTCGTAACATTTTAATTGTGCTTCACCAGCAATGTATAATACTCAGGTTGAGTTTCTGACTCTTTCAAGCTCGTCGAAACCTAACGGAAGTTACAATGTTGAGTGAATTTATATTGTCAGAAATCACCAATCAGTTACTTTTCTCTTATTTCAGAAAGCGATAGAATTGGTAACAAAGGCAACCGAAGAAGATAAAAAGAAGAATTATCAAGAAGCACTGCGACTCTACGAGCACGGCATTGATTATTTCCTTCATGCTATCAAATGTAAAGTGTTGAACTGATTAATTTTTCTTTGTTAATTTTCGTAAAATTATCTGATTTGCTCCAACAGTACTCCGTCATACAGATGGATACCTGTATATTTTTCTTAAACCAAATACTGTAAAAATTATGACTCATCAAAGTGGACCAAAAACGAACTTGTATAATTTGAATAGGCTTTATGAGAGTCAGTTAGCATTACTGTCATCATATTGCTAAGGAACCGTCCACAAATTCGCCTTCTCTTCCGTTTATTGTAATGGTGTAGTTGATAATCACTTTGTAATTGGTTGTTTCCAATTCATTGAGCTGTTTTTACGAAATGAACTAAAAACAAAAAGAGTGTAGATGAAGCGCAGAGTGATAAACAGAAAGAAACAATTCGACAAAGATGCGCGTCATATTTGGATCGAGCCGAGAAAGTGAAGGAATTTCTTAAGGTTTGCTAATTGATTAATTCAACTTTTGAAATGTGTTGATGCATGCATATGAATTTGTTATTGTTATGAAATATCTTATGGTGATAAATTGCAGACAGGAGGTAGTAAAAAGAAAGCGGTAAAGGATAGCGGACCTGGTAATAAAGATGATTCGGATTCAGAGAAGGACAGTGAGAACAAGAAATTACAAGAGCGATTATCAGGTGCGATCATTATGGAGAAACCGAACGTGAAATGGGACGATATCGCTGGTTTAGAAGGTGCAAAAGAAGCGCTCAAAGAAGCCGTCATTCTGCCCATCAAGTTTCCACAACTCTTTACTGGTAATCCATTCATTCAGATATTTCGCTTCTTCAGTCTTCAGCCAATTCACATGCAGATTCTGTTTTTTGCAACACTGGCGTCCGAAAGCACACAAGATTTGAATTCTCCAATTTCTCATTTTCAGTTATGTTTTCTGGCGGATATATTTTTCATCCGCGCATCATTGTCCATCCGTCCCTCTTCCATAAGCTTGCTCTTGCTCGGTCATTAATTAAAATTGTCGCTTCCTTATTTTTCAAAATGTAACCACAATTTTCTTACTAGTGAGATTTTGCATATAGAGCTCGATTCCGACCAGATCACAGAGGAAATCATGAATCGATAGAATTTATACAAGTTCAATATATACGTTCAGCAGCGAAATTGTTTTTGAATCTTCATTCCTAATATGCATCCGTAAATATCGAACGAGCGTTCAGAATTATAGTTTTTCTTAAAATGGAAAACACTACCATATTTATCGCACGTACATAGATGACCACCTTTCACCAGTGCTGAATCATCGCTCTCTGCTGATACTCAATTTCATTGTATTGATTAATTATTTCGCTTTATCACATGCGGACAAATGAGTGCTGACATTGAAGTTGCCGTTGACTTCACTTTCAAGTAAATTTATGTGCGAGTCAATCAATCGCTGCTTATCTGAGAAACAATAGCAGCTATTTATTATCTGTTTATTTGGATGATTATTGCTGATCGTCTGCTTGTCTTTCTGTGAATGCACAGAAAATGTCTGTTCCAACAACAGTCAAAATGAGTAGCCTAGTAGCAGTCAACTGAACACTGATAAATAATTGACATCACTTTAATTGATAATAAAATTTGCGTACAATATTTTCGTTATTCCTTCTTTTCATCGTTGGTCATCTCAGCAAGTAATTTGATGAAGTGCGTAAATCAGATTAGACTAGTTCAGTTCGTTCCCATATATGAATATACTTGATTTTACTTAATTCACTTATTACCGTATTCATAGCCAGACATTCACACATTGTCTTGCTCTTATTGTTTGATGATAATGTACTAATGTTGAAGCGATGCTGATGCGTTCAATAGGTAGAAGGAGGTTCTTTTGGCAAGCTTAGGCAGTACACACATAGAGAACTGTTTGATAAATGTAGAACAGGGTTATCGTTTTATAAGTATAATAAGTCGTACTTTTATCAATGTAACAATTCGTACAATATCAACATCATTATTATATCATTGAAATGAGACAGTAATAGTTTTCGAAGAATTAACTTTTGACAACTTTTCTTCTGCTGCCGATAATAATAATAATAGTGCGATCAATAGTATGCATTAACAGTATTATGTTTGGTAAAATGATGAACTTGATCTAAAATAATCTATAGTGATATCATTAGCAATAATAACAAGAGTAATTCTACAAATGTTGCGTGAGTTGATGTGAATTTGGTGTTTTGTGAGCACGAGCCGTTAAAGCCATATCTTCCTCTTTCATCAGGAACAGCGATGCACCATAAAGAGCTGGTGAAACAATACACTGCGTATAAGCGAGAAACATGAATATTAGTGGCAGTGTTGTATCGACTTGACGCCATTCAGATACCATTGTTATCGCGTAAAAAGGCAACTGATAGAATGGGCTGGAATTTTTATTTTGATCATTTTTTACAAATCTTGAATGACCATTTTTTAATCTCCACAATCATCTCATGTTTCATTAGCACGTAAATAATTTTTCGAAAGTACCACCTTATTGGTGTAATATGGTACGTTATATTGACCCCTTCTACTCTTCCAATATTGATGAGAACTGTTCGCAAATTTTTTGATGGATCGATCGGCAGTTTTTTGAATGGTTTATGCGCAATGAATAAAGTGTACGATTAGTACTGCTGAACAAACAGCTGATGAGTTTTGAATGGTAAGAAAAGAAGGAGATAAACAAACCTTAAAAGGAACGCATAAACGAGAAAACGACTTTTGTACAATCCAATACTTTGAAAAACGATTGGGCTGTGATAGAGAATACCGAGTACACGAATATATGCGTAAGATGCTAATGACGCTGGAATAACAACACCCAGTATGAGAAGGTATGTGAGAAATTTGAGACCGCTATCCCTGAAAATGATACCATTCATTCATATGTTACAGACTAGTCTCAGTTTTTTTGTGACACCACTAAAAATTCTGCCTTCCAGTTAAGTAATTGAAACAATATCGAATTCCACTCAGATCAGTCACTCAATTGAGGGATCAGTCGCATTCAGGTGATGATAATCTGTCATCAGTCTACGTGTGCCGTCTGTTATGACATTCAGCGATAAAAGAATGTTGGGGAGTATTTTCTAAGTGCAAGTTGATTATTAAATGAGAAGTGTTGTACTGAATGTGATGAAATAGCTTACGTATCACCCCAAACACAGTGCCTCAAGGCTGGATCGTAGATGACAATGTGTCCATTGGTAATCGTTGGTAGAGCAAGTCCGAATGCAATCAGCCATGCCAAAGCACACAACATATTCGGTGGTAATCCAAATAATTGTTCGTAGTGAATTCTCGCGAATGTTAACAAATGTACACCAGCAATGCATAATGCCATAAACTGCATTACAGTCCATACAGAACACGTTAGTAATGCCTTAATTATATATAAGATCTTTTAAAAGGTTGATTTTGAGTGATATAAGCCACACTAGGATTGCAGTTTTGATTGAATGCATAAACAAATGATTGCTTTATAGAGCAGTTTTAATGAATATCGATGTTTGATTTGTCTCAAAAAACTGAATTCATAAATGAACGAGCGTTGGCATGCACATGAGCATATGGTGAATTAAAAAAGTGATGCAACAATGTCACCACCAACCTGTACTCTGCACATCACATTATTATAAGCCCATATATTATGACCAGTCCAAACATTATAGACGAACATGGGCAGTAAAGCGCATAAAGCAACAGCATTCGTTATGCAAAGATGCGCAATAAAATGAGATGATATAAAGTTACGATAGAGTCGATGTGAGATAATGTAGACAAAAAGTACAAAATTGGCCACCAATGCGATGACACTGAAACAGCCGAATATTGCGCCGAGTATAGGTGCCGGTGACGTGGTCACATTCAGGGGATGTTGTAGCTCGAGTAGATCAGTCGAATCACTCGAGTTCATCATGGCCGGATTCTATGTCTTCTTATCTTGTGCTGCTGATTCCAACCTCTTGGCGTTGTCATTATACCTCACCATTATGGCCGCATCATCCCCGTCTTTTGATTTAATTGCGTTGATTTATTCTATCAGCTGAATATTTGTTGCGACCGAAGTTTATCGTTCATCGAAATTCTGTTTCTTTATGATTACAGGTTTACAATCAATTAATCGTATTCGTGTTTGTCCTATTCGAGTAACTGACTAATATGAATATATAAAATTATCTTAAATCTATCGAAAAGTAAAGCAGCTGTTCATTCATTTCTTGATTTAAAAAAGTCTATCTGACTTCCTTATGACAATCAATTCTCAGCAACTGAACTAAACTTCATGTGCAAAATGTCTACTGCTATCACCTTCGCTATTGATTGGTTGCGAGAAGAGTTGATTTTCAGAAGAGAGGCTGATTTTCATTCTAACTCACTAAATCCATCTACTTCTATCAATAGGTGGGAGTAAAGTATTGTCTGCGATAACGTACCGAAGGAATGCAAAAGTGGTTATAAAGGGAAAACGTGAAAACAATGCATTAATAATAGATGTAAATTAAAGGGGAATGGATTGATAGGTAGGCATTAAGGATATTAGCATTGAAATGAGTTTATCAATGGTAACAATGTATTGTTGGTGGAAAGGTGTTAAAATAAAGATAATTGAATTGATGGTGGGAGATAAGTAGTGATGGATTGAAATTGAAATATAATGCAAGTGGCAATTGGAAGGAGGGAGGTGGTATCAGGGAATAATTGCAGTAGTAGTGATGGACAGATGGGTGCTTTATGACAAAGAAGTGGATTTGAACGAGACAGACAAATGCTTGGATCTTAAGACTCAACAGAGTACTTATTTACTTCAGGCTGGTCCACTTACCTGTTTTGTCTTGTATTGAATGACAAATAAAATTGCTAGTTTGGTAGTGGTATGTAGTGTAGGTAGGGGGGCGTATGTGTGAAGAATGTTAAAAATGTTCAAGAATGAAAAATGTTTAGTGGATGAATAAGAAAATGCTATAGCAGAAAGGAGTTTATGAAGAACAACAAAGAGACGAAGCAGTATCTTATTGAGAACGTTGATCGTATTTCTGTATAAGAGGAGCTACCAAGATAAAATTGGTCGTTGTCGACGACTACTCAACAAAACTGCTATTGCTTTTATAAGCAATCGTTCATTTATCTGATTCGATGCAGCGATGATGTTGTTTCGATGGAATGAATTCGTTTAGCTTGAGTAAGAGGAAGAGGAAGAAAGATAGGCAAGCAAACGACTCAAATGATGCAATATCCTAGTCGTTTCTCATCTCGTCTCTCGTCGACGTGGATAATTTCTGCTGAAAATTGCACGATGCTAGATCGCCAAAGGCATTATATTGCATCATTCATTTATTCATTCGTAACCAAACGTAACAGTGCAGGCACGAGCGAGCAGCATGAAGCAAACAGCCCAAGCTGTAGTCAGTGAGCCAGCTAGTGAATCAGTGGCTTGTTTCATATAGCAGCACAATCAATAAAAGAGATAAAATGTGCATTGTTGAGTTTCAGACGATGTTATGGCTTATTGTTGTTGTTTTGGACGTAGCAGAGCGATAGCAAAGTATATATCAAGTATAAAGATCATAGCGAGCGCTTTAGAAGTAGCAGCATGAGAGGTCGCGTGCAAGGAGATGAACGTGTTGGATAAGTTGTGATAGATAGGTGCATATAGATAGATCTAGATGAATGGATGGCTAAGGTATAAGCTGTTTCGGGTTCGTGTTCGTGTAGTTTACTGGCGAAAATGCATAAGCCGTGCAACGACTAGCAGCAATGCACTCACTCATTGCTTCTAGTATAACTTCACTTCTTTTTAAAGTGCTCTATGTATGCATAAATCACAATGAATCCCTGTCATCGCAAGCATCGCATCATATTCTACTGAATTTATTTCTACGTCATTTTCGAACTTTCCTGCTCAACAACATTATCATCAAATAGTTACGTGAGCCTATAGTTGGTGCGTACTTTATGGTAGATAATTCACCGTACTGATATTGTCTTCAATGATTTTGTTTTTGTTGTCGGCTACTGCTAACGAATTCCACAAATTTTTTGAGTTGATCGGTTCATGATTTGAAATTACTAGTTTGGTAGTGTTTTGTACTAGTGTGGAGCGAACGAGATCAACATTCTGTTATCATCATTGTCACAATTAAAAACGGCCCAAGTTTTTTAGTTTTACTTAATCGAAATTTTCCACCGAAGTTTTTTTTTGCATTAGTAATGATGTTTTTGATGATCTCTACGTTTTTTTTGTCGCTTTTTTTAAAAGAAATTGAGACTGATTTGTTCTATATTGCACGTTACGCTGCTGCTACTGGGCTTGTGCTCAACTTTCATTCTGCATATCTGTATTGTTGCTGTTTGGTGGTTGAAGTTTAAAGTGAAATGGAATAGTAATTCAAAGAAGCATTTGTAAAAGTTGGTGAATCAATCGTTTAAGGTAATCGAAAACCATGGCGTGGAATCCTTCTGTTCGGACCGCCAGGTACTGGCAAATCCTACATTGCAAAGGCAGTCGCAACAGAGGCGAACAATTCGACATTCTTCTCGGTTTCATCCTCCGACCTAATGTCCAAATGGCTTGGCGAATCGGAGAGGTAGAAAAAAGGATCTTTCTTTTTGTTTCTGCTTGAAGAGATATTTTGATAAGGGGATAGCGCTGATTGTGTTATCAACTCTATGTTCGGTGATGAAATTGATTTAATAATGACTTTTGTGGTGATAAATGAAGTTGGCTGATTGCTTCAATGATATTCTATTCAGACTGGTTAAGCAACTGTTCGAAATGGCACGAGAACATCGTCCGTCGATAATTTTCATCGATGAAATCGATTCGTTGTGCTCATCGCGTTCAGATACGGAAAGCGAATCAGCACGTCGTATCAAAACGGAATTTCTAGTGCAAATGCAGGGCGTTGGCAACGACTGCGAAGGTATTCTCGTTCTTGGTGCTACAAACATCCCTTGGGTATTGGATGCGGCGATTCGGCGTCGTTTCGAGGTGGTTATTCATTTTTACATTTGGTTCTGCTCTTCAAGCGTATCATATGAGAGCAACAATCAGTGTGACAAGTAAATGATTTTGAGAACATCAGTGAATGTCGATAATTTTGATTATCAGTTCACGTACTTGCTAGTGAAAAAACATTACAACTGCGACGACTATTTTAATTTCAGAAGCGAATTTACATTCCTCTACCAGAAGCAAACGCTAGAAAAGATATGTTCAAACTACACATTGGTAACAGTACGCCTCATTCGTTGACTGAAGAAGATTTCAAGGTTAGTGCAGCTTTGCGTTTTTGTGTTTGCTGTGTTGAGCGAAGTTTACCTGAATAGAATAAGGCTAATGAATAAGCAGTAGTGTTCACTAAGTGTAGAACGGAAGTCGTGCGAAGAAAATGAAGTGTTATGTTTGTTTTAGACCTTGGCCGATCGAACGGAAGGTTTTTCGGGATATGATATTTCGATAGTGGTTCGTGAAGCACTGATGCAACCAGTACGTAAAGTACAAACCGCAACGCATTTCAAATACGTTTCTGGACCGTCACGAAGTGATCCGTCGAAATTCGTTGACGATCTGTTGACACCTTGCTCACCCGGTGACCGTGGTGCTAGGCCCATGTCTTTTATCGATGTTCCTAGCGATAAGCTTGCTGAGCCTGTTCTTTCGATGGTTCGTTCATGATTGCTTTTATTGATCGCAGTATGATTACTGCACCTTTAATAATGTTTGATTGAAGTGAAATCAAAATGGATTGTTGTTCGATTGAGTGAAAATAAATGAGAATTTTGCAGAACGATATGGTACGATCGTTAATGAATACCAAGCCGACCGTGAACAAGAAAGATCTGGATAAACTAATGCAGTTCACGGCTGATTTCGGACAAGAAGGATGATGACGAAGATGCTGATACTGATTATTATTGCTTTTAAGTGAAGTCGATTTTCTTCCGATTAGTTAATGGAATGTTTCAATTTGTGTACACATTCGATGAATATTGTTGCTATATGCTATATTTCAACTTATTACGTTCCGTTGCGTTCTCATCAGTTTTTTTCAACATTCATGAAAACTGGAATTGTTCATCAGTCATCATAATATTATTTATTATTTTTTGTGATGAGGTGAGTTTGTCGCTAATTTTTGGTCAAAATCAAGATGTTGGATTACTGATTGGTGTGCTCGTTCATTTTTTAAATTTTTGGTGTCGTTCAAAGTCATTCTGCAATGCGTTTCTAATGCGGCTAGTATAAGAAGGCAAGCGGTCAGCATTTGCTGTTGTATTGCTGTCTCTTGATATGTTCAGTCCACTTTACCAATGGATGTAATTGATTAATCTGCCAACAGTCCCCTCCTTCCTTCCATCCCGCTGTCGACAACACTATTAGTATGCGTATTTATTGTAGCCTCTCTTCTTTTATAATTTATGTGCTGCGTTCGTGTATGTATGTGTCAACAGATAAGATTATTTTGCTTTTGTGAGTATTCGTTTTCAATTCTCATTTTTTGACAAATTTTAATTGTTCTCGAATGATGTGTAGATTGATGTATTGGAGGTGTATGCAACAAGACACTTTCTAACAATAAGAAACAGTTATATATTAGTTTCAGTATATAACTTTTTCAATTTCAGAGCGTTTTGATGGGTGGCAACTGTACGTGGTGAGTGAATTGTATACGTACAATTAGTATTGTTTGAAGTGAATTTTTGTGAAATGGTTTCAATCCAGTTTCATCGTAGGATTTTGATCATTTATAATCGTATTATTCCTCTGATTCCTTGAAGGAAAAAACTAATATGCGGATTTAAGCCAGTCTTGAAGTGTGCTACGATACTGTTTTATTTATGCGATGCCAAAGCAAACCAATAGATTGCTATTTGTCGGCATTGTGAAATGCTTTGAATAGGTATATATGTATACATTGAAACTTGCTGATTTCTTCCGCTGATCGATTGTACGCGTGTCAGTTCATTTTTGATTTCCTTTATAATATCAACGCACCTATTATATGAATAAATAAATACAGTGCAATGCCCATAAATGAGTTGTTAGTCGTTCATCAGTCACGAAGAAATCATGAGATCATTTGCAATTTGATAAACTAATCGCAACATTCATATGAATATAATAAACCATTTGAAATGAATGTTTACTTATTGTTTATTATTATTATTGTGAGATGTCAAATCGCATTCTTTTTTTTTCTTGTTGTTGACGTTGTGAAACATGTGTCTGTGTTTGTGTGTGAGTGAATAGTACACATTCAAATTTAGATAAGTTTTATTCGAGAAACAATCGCGTGTACACATTACATTTCATATGAAGTATTGCAATTGAAACTGCATTCATTCAGTTAATTCGTTTTCGTGTGTAACCTTTGTCCTTTCTCTTCGTCGTTCTTCTTATCCCTTCATTCATTTTTATATGATTGCTTTTTTTGTCTCTAATGGCTAATTGCATGCAATAAATTAACCATTATATAATAACAGTTACTCTGTTTCTCGTTTTGATAGATTTTCAATTTAGTTGCACCCAAGTCAGTAGAGCAGATTAGTTTCGGAATGATCAGACTGTGGGTCAAGAGGTATGTCAGCCGTCGATCGCTATTCGAGCTGATGGTGTTCAGTAGGTTGATGTATTAGCCGAACGAGCTAATATTTTACCTGCAAACAGTTACTAAAAAAAGGAAGTATGCATTTCATTGAGTTATAAAATTGTAATTGTGATTTTATTAATCATGTGATGTTTTCGTAAACGCAAGAAAGAAGGTGAAAGTGGAATCAGCCAGCAGCTGGAAGATGCGCACTGTTGACTGATTTAAAATTGCTGGCTTTCGTTATGCAGCTGAAGTCGACGGTTGCCGAGAAGTGAATTTGGTGCTGGATAGAAAGATGTGTGCAGTGATTGTGATCGAGAAAAAGAGGCTGGATTAGATGAGAATGAATAAGCAGTAAATATTGAAAATTTCATAAAAGAAAAGTATTGAGGGGTGACTGATGAGCGTTGTTGGTTGCTGACTTTGGCCTATAAATAAAAGCGTTTGCTTGGATTTTGCGATGCATCTGGCTAGCTAGCAAATGTGCGCATTATTAGTGATTAACTGTGGTACTCACTGAATCAACTAGCCTGAAGAGTTACCAGCCATTTTGAAACATTAAAATATATAGATGAAATGCCGTGCACTAGGGGTGGCTTAAGAAACAGATTTACAATGGATGCATTTGTGAAATGCCACAAACACACATTCAAACAAGCATACACAGTAGACTATGCCAAAACATAGACGACAACGCATACACATGAAAGGATGAACGTGGATTTAGCCAAGTAACTGCCTTTAGAGGAAACGACGAGAATAGTGATGAGAAGTGGCGGATGAATGAGACAGACGGACTGAAGGAAAGCAAAAATTGAATGATGAAGACTGGAAGAAGAATCGATGCGCGAAAGACGAGCAGCCACAGCACCAGTATCGACAACAACAGCAGTCGCATGGATGGATCCGTTTCAGAATTGCTGAAATAAGAATAAGAACGTTGTTATTATTATCACTGTTACTATTCAATGCTAATTTAATGATTACTATTGATCAATGGAACTGATTTGAGAATGTGCATGAAGAAGGAATTCAACTGTTAGTAACTTAACTTGTCTGATGCTCAAGCTTGTGGTCGCAGTTAGTGCGAGTGCTGCACAGATGCTGCAGTGCAACAGTCCATGGCAGTGGATGTGCAACAATGGTGAGTGCATCGCGCAATACGACCTTTGCAATGGCATCGCACAATGCAGCGATGCTTCGGATGAACTCGACTGTACGTTCAGGTGATTATTATTGTCATTATTATTATTTATTTCATTATTTATTATTATTATTACTATCGTTATTGTCGTTATTATGATTATTTATTATTTGTTATTATTATTATTATTATTATTATTATTATTATTATTATTATTATTATCATCATCATCATTATTTTTATCATCATCATAATCATCATTTTTATCATTATTATTATTAGCAATATTATTTTTATCATTATTATCTTTACTATTATTATCACTATTCATCCACCGCCCGGAGGAAAGGTGATTAAGCTGTCGTGTTTATTTTCAATTGATCATTTCAGTTTATCCATCTTTATATTATTGCGCTATTAAGTTATTATTATTGCGTTCCTGAATGATGATGTAATCAATGATATTGGTACACCACCCGGTTTCGAGCCCCGACGTATCGGTCACCGGTTGGGGCTATACCTCTGAGCTGTCGCAGAGATCGTTCAGCGTCCGCCGAGTGGATGTGTCAAGATCGCAGTCAGTTCTTCAGCGCACATAAGCGAAAAAAGCGGGTTTGACTGGCGTTCGCGGAGGAAAATTTTGCTCGAAATCGAGTGGTGTACCAGTATCATTGATGTTGTGAGCTCTAGCAGAGCTATGATTTGGCTTGCGAGACTTAGCCATATTTTTGCTATAACTATCCATTATGATGTCTTATCGATAATTGGTGTTCATATTGAGCCTAAATAATTAATGCCACATTATTCTTAATCACACTACGTTGGTATTTGAGCAAAGAGAAGATTACGACCATTTTACGGAAAATTAAGATTCCACAGATAGATCATAGCAATCCAAATTTTAGGCTCTGATTTAATACATAAGTGTATGAGCACTAGTAATAAATCAGATTCTCTAGGTACATGTCACACTTTATTATTTACAGGGTGGTAAATGTTCGGGTAGAATTCACTTCACAAGATGCAAATTTTTGTGCGTTAGTGAGAATTATATATGATTTACTAATTCATGCGTACCTGCATTCACCGATCCATTTCAGAAATTCTCAACAAGGCTTTCTGGGAGTGCCACGTGAAGAGCAAATGAAACCAACCACCTCGACAACCTCCTCACTAACGCATAATTCAACGTCAGCTTTAGAATCAAGATCAACTTTTTTTGATATATCAACGACAATTTATAAAGAGTGGTTGTTGGTTATAGCTGTACTATTTGTTCTGTTCGCAGTAGTACTTCTTTATTTACGTTTTCGTAGAAGACAATTATCCAGTCACAATCGAGCATATGGATTACGCCGTTCTGCCACGAATAATGCAGACGAGGATGAAGATGACCTTCTGATCAGTTCGATGTATTCGTAAATTCAATGCTTGCATTTATAGTCTCTGACATTCGTGATGTTATACGATAATAGATATAATGTTTATCATGTGATCTTCACTGCTGACGATCTCATTGATATATTCACTTTTTGTTCAAGTGAAATAATCTTACATCAAAATTAGCAATGCTTTTCTTATGAAGGAATTTTGAATGTATATTATATGTGTCAAGAAGTGCTTGTTGAGCAGTGCATATACTAGTATATACTCAGTCATTTGACCCTTTTTGCATCATAATATCGTTTGAATTTATTGCAATTTAAATGTGTATAATAATTAAAGATACTGATAATAATTGCCTGGTGCAGAGGTAGGACGAAAGTTTAGAGTCAATCGATTTATTTAGCACTGACGTATTCAGGTGCATTTGGGAAGGAATCTGTAGCTGAGCAAATATAGAGATTTGTTTCACCGAAAATAAAGTGATCTATTAGCTCGGTTTACCGAGGCCCCCGACTGAACCAGCCTTTCTGGTTGCGGTTAGGGGGCCCTCAAAAATCGGGCCCACACACCCAACTCTATTCGGAATGAGGCAAAGTCTGTTTCAGAATACTTAATCGTTGCTGTGAACTCGTTACAATTTTTCATCCCGAAATAGATGCATATATGATAATAATGCTATCACATTATGTTGTTGATAGAAAGTTTGCTTTTTAAGAAATTTAATTTAATTTTTCTTCAAATATCAACTTGACTGCTTTCTCAAGCTTGGCAAAATATTTATTTGTATGGATACAAACAAAGGAACCTGAAGATGAAGAGCAATTACCTCGGATGGATTTGCATGCTTTTAACGTTAAAATTTATTGCTTTATCATTGGTTGTCTTTTTAAAATATACACAGATATGGAAATTGTTTTTATAACGCATTTCTGCATTAAAATCACCTTCAACTGATTTATTTGTGATGCAAAAAATTATGTCAGATTTCACTTCTCAGTTATGCGATGATTGCAAATGGATATCATATATACGTTTGTAAGCATGTTGTTTGCTGAAATAAGGCACGTATTTGGGCATATTTTTGGAATATCTGAAAAGAAATCGAAAGAAAAACAAATATAAATACTAAGAGACGCAATACGTTATTTATTCATCCTATGGTAACGTAAGACATCCATTTGGTATGCATTCGTATAAATGCTTTCACTGCCTACAGAAAAATCGAATATGAATAGTTACTGTTTTATATTAGCAGCGAGCACAGTTGTTTACAAAATAATTCGCTCGAGATGATTTATTGAATTCCAGCTCAGTGACATTCCAAGTGAACCATCATCACTTATAATGCACGTGTTGGTTCACGTTAAATGATAATTCTTTTTAATGATGCAAAATTTTGATTGCACTCTTCAAACGTTACACCATCATCCGAGAAGGGATGCAAAAAACGCCTGTGTTTCATAAGTCTAGAGCAGTGGTTCTCATGAGAAATGTGTAAAATACACTTCGGGCTCAATTTGGCGGAGCTATCAGGAAGAAAATTGAGGAGGTCAGCAAACTAATGTTTCGTTTCGGTTTTAACTACGGACGTTCCTGCAACTGATGAACAAAGTTCTGAAAATACTTGCTCCATTCCAAAGAAAATAATTTCTTTTACGTCACTGAGGAATTTCGAACCGGTTTTTGATTCGCTTCTAATGTTGTGCGTGGAAATAGTAAATTATTGTAAGAGGGCAATGACGGCCTGCCAGACCATCGAAGTGGTAATGAAGTTTCCAAGCGTGAGAAGCATTGATCTGGAGTGAAAATCGCCCAAACTGTTACGCATAGTCAATGTGCTGATACTGAATATGCAGTGAAAGGCTACAAATGTAAACCTAAGAATACGGAAATATAGCAAGGTTGGAAGCGACTCAGTGAATTAACAAGTGTTGAAAGGGAAAATAGGATGTTCAACATCAGCAGTATTGATTAGAATGAACGAATTAATCGTTTACGAAAACTCAGGTGTATGAGGATGCTAACAACTCTTAGTGCATTCGAGATTCAAGCAGGAAAGACGCATTCTCATGTGAGATATCCGTCAAGCGAGGATGTAGCAGACACGTATTGGTGTTTGAAATCTACGGACTAACGAGAGTTTGTTCGTTCGCATCAAGATTATATTATCAATGACAGTTCTACTTTTGATTGTTTCTTGAAAATTCAAACAGAACATCCTTTGCTGGCATGTTATCGCACTGTGTGGTAGAACGAAGGAAGAAACTGAAAAACGGTGACACCTCAAAATATCAGTTCCACTCATTTTATCTCAATGATCTTTTAAGAATACATTGCTCTCTCATAGCGCATCGTTACCAGAACTCGAGTATCATCACATTCAGAAAAATGAACTCATCACAAAAATCTCAATCAACGAATCTTCCATCTTCTTCGATCAACAACCACAAGGCACCTAAAAATCGTCGAATTTACTCGAAAATCAGACACTTAATTCCTTTACTTGATGCCACGGAATATGGTTCACAGCGTAGAGGTAAGAATGTGTGTGGTCTAGGGAAGAATGAAACAGGAATTTTTTTAAATAATGTCGCCAGTTGTTAACCACTTAGCTGGAAGGTCAATGATGAATATGGAAGTGTGGATGTGAAGTACTTCTGGCATGTTAACCGAAAGGACAATCAATCAGTTGGACGTCACAATAGGTCTTGAGCAAAAGAAGAGAGAACAGACTGGTGCGCACATACTTAAAAGCGCCCTAGCCAGAACTAATCCTATGCAGTCACAGCACAAGTTGATGCGCTTGAGAGACGTTCACAGGTAACTAACTCACAACATGCATCAATCAAAAGTAACAACATTGCTTTTGGATCAGCCTCGGCTCATTCCAACGTGAATGCATGCTGCGCCTTCTGTATCAAAGTTGTTTTTTGGGACCAAACCATTTCGTGCCCTTCCCCCACCTGAAAAAAATCCTACCTATATCACTGTCTACCTGGTTCCTACATTAATTTTTTTTGCCTTAGCCACCGTAGTGTACGAATTTTGATTTTTCAAATTTTCAAAATTTTTTCCTCCAAAATCGTGTTTTGTTCTACTGTAAAGAACTTTTAAATCCAGTTTACACACAGGCGCCTTTGGTAACAAACAACTTAACATCTATAGATGACGACTTTATTTGATCATCACACGAACGGTCCTGAGAGGTCCGGCGTCAACTCTCAATCTTTCATAACTTCAGCGAGATTCTGTGACTTTGTTCATTTCCCTGACTTCATCTAGAAAAGAAGAAGTTTCACTTAGAATCGGATAACTTAGAACAATTCAGCGCATCGAAGACGAACTGGTCCTCTCAGGTCTGGTTACAACTTTATCACTATTAAAGTGTTTCTTAGTTTGTCAATCGACAATAATTGGTAATCTTCAGGAACTCTGATTTGTTTTAACGTTTTCAAAGGTGCATATAAAAGATATGTAAGCCGGGTGATTATTGTATTGTGAACTGTGAAATAGTTTTATTATCATCACTCATATGGAACTGTGAAGTGAGTTCAACCCAAAGAAACGACAGTGAAAATCAATAAGGAAAATACCATAAGCGTGATAAAGTAGCGAAGCACAAATCCTAATAAAAATTTCATGTTTCAGTATCGTTCGAACTCGTTTTGGTTTCTTGACTCATTCATGAGTGCATAGTAAAAATGAAACGAAGACAAAACCAAACAATAACCAATCAAAACAACATCATGAATATGAATAGGAAATCTGTAGCGAATTTATCAGCAAAAATTTCAAATAATACATCATTTGAATATTCAGTACGAGTTATAAAAACATGTTACACATTTCCATCTAAGATGATACCCTACTAAGTAACAATAAAAGCATTCTTTGACATTAATTTTCTATCATTGCCAAACCTACATATGAAACATCTTTCGCGTTTTCTTTCCGCAAATGAAGTCACCAAGGAAGCTTTCATCAGTCAATTATTTCTACATTTATTCAAATCTGAGGAATCGAACCAATACGTGAAAGCAATCATTTGGAGGCGATCTCTCGAGAACAGTTTGTAAAAAATGTGGTGACCGTCGCTTGCAGTCCACAATTATTAAAGCAACTCTCCCTTCGATTTACAAGCACCAAATGTTACAATGAACTTCCTACTTTCAACAGCATTCACTGATGCCCGGTCTCACTTCAGCTTTTCATAACCTCCTTTATTCGTCCACTTTGAAATATCTTCACGATATTTTGCCGAAACAATAACAAAACCGTCGATTCAAAGGTGTCAACTTTATAAACTGTAAAGCATACCCGTCACCGTTTTCCTTGTTCACATCATGTGCTTAGCTTACATGGTGAATTCATAGTTTGCGCGTTTCCGCACCATTTTTTTATTTCGAAGTGCATGAATTAGTAGAATTTCCGCCAGGCACTTTCAACTAGATCAGTGGTTCTCATAAGGGGTTAAATTTACCATTTCGGGTAATTTGGAGGTGTCAAAGGGCAATGTAAGGGGTCGGGGAATTAGTATTTCGTGCAGTTATGTTTTGATAGAACGCCACGTGATGGTGTTTTTAACTCGGGTATGTGGATGCGGTTAGTTGATGGCACTCTTCATTCTCCTATTTTTTAAGTATCGTTAGCTCGTCCGGGCCTAACAGGGTTTTCATTTGTTTTAACAGGATTTTCATTCTTTTCTTGCTGTTACAATCGCTCTCATAGCTTTTATCACCAGAAGTGTTCTCTTTTGCTAATTTCTCATTCATTTCACTCAACAATTAAAGTCAAATTCTCATTCTATTAAATACACTCTATAATTGATCATTTGACTGTCGAACGTTGTTGAGCGATTCAATTCAATTGCTGCATTGTTGATTTCGACTGTCAACACTCGTCAACGTATTCAGTAAATAGTATATGCTACAGAATAATAAATTGATTCGAACAGTGAAGTGAAGTGATACGAAGTGAATGAGAAAAACTCATCAAGAGAACGATATTCGCATGTAATAGCTATGAGAGTGAATACAACACGTCTGAAAAGAATGAGAATTCATCTAAATCAGTTTGAAGTGAGCGTGTCCTCGACAATAGCTTTTCATGCAATCATAATCAGTTGCAATAATGAGCAGTACAGTGGTCTAGGACAGCGGTTCTCATAGGAGGTGAGATTACTCGTTTTGGGGATATTGAGGGAGATGGGGAGGGGTTAATGGAGGGGGTTGGGAATTAATATTTCGTGCAGTTGCTAGTTATGATAAAACACCATTGTCATAGTGTATTTTTCACTTGGATATCTGAACGCGGTTCGCTCATAAAAACACTTCTTTATTCTACTTTCTGAGCATCTCCAGCTCGCCCAGATCTGAACAAAAGTCAATCTGAAGCAGTCACAATTATTTCGTAAGTTCTTTAATACATTTGCTGACATCGTCTCTCATGAACAGTAAAAAATGATCGAACTCATTGGTACGACAGAAAAGATCATTGGTTTGGTGTGGGAGAATCGAGTGTTTTTGAATTCATTCATTTTTATTATTTGATTGCACTTAAAAGTTATGGTATATTTTCTAATTACTGTATATAAAGGAATTTTTGGTTCGTAAATGAATTTTTGTGAATGAAGTAACTGCTCAATCGTGTCATAGGCATCTGTTTTATGACAAATGTATATCATGTGGTCATTTTGCTTTGGGATTCTGCAGCGAAAATTATTTTCCATACTTATGAATGAGATGACCGATTTTTCGTTTTTGATTGCCGAGGTTCATATTGTTTCCGTAGTGGTGAATAAAGTTCTAAAAATACTTGTTCCATTACATAAAGCTGATTTCTTTCACGCTGCTGAGAAATTTCCGAACCGGCTTTTCGTTTGTTCCCGACGGTATACGTAGAAATAATAATAATAATTCATGCATTCAGTTTCGTCTCTGATGCCATTAAAAAATATTTCATCCTCGATGGCGGTCACTCTTTCAAGATTGTTATTCAAGACGCAAAAAAAGCAAGTCAGATAGCAAGAATGAACAAGCAGATCCTCTTGAGAAATGAATTTATTCATAAACAACATTATGAATGATTACCAAATACACTCGTTTAGAATATTCATCAATAATTTAGTATTTGTGCGGCTAAATCTTGAAGAAAATAACAAATGTTAGTGATTGATACCCGTAACGTAAAGACCCACTCAGTCACATTTTCATTCTTTTGAAATCATCAGTCTTACAGCCAATTACGATTACATCGCAGTATTGGCTGCCTGAAAGAACCTTTACACATATCACAATAGGTACATCATAGAAGTTGCACATTCTCATACAAACAACGCATTTCAAAACAGATGAAAATTTGTTCTTCAATCGAAATCTGAGGTTTCTAACTTTGAGACGAATATTCTAAAATAAATCAACTGAAATGGCGGACCCGTTAAAATGCATCATTGTTTTGAATCCTTCTCTTATATTCATTTTTGGTATCTTTATTTCGCTTTGTACATTTGACTGAGATCATACGAATGGTGAATGTTGTTATCAAAATAATGAATGAAAGAAATATTTTCATTAAAATGGCAAAAGCTGATTGCCGATTTGAAACGAACATAGAATACATCTATTCAACTGTTGAAAGATGTTAACAGTTGAAGCTCGTAAATAAATTTTAAGAAGAAATACGAAGAAGATAATAAAATTCGAACAATTAACGCGCGAGTGCAATGAACCAACAAATGAAAGACAATGAAAATAAACGAACAGTAATTATGCGTAATTTTCATCTCAGCAAAACTTCTTTCACACTCTCCAATCAAATACTCTTCAATGCATAAAAGTTTACTTGTATACAAATGAGCATTTTATGTGTGAATGGCATTATGAATTCAGAATGTATGGAGGCGATTTATTTGCAGAGAATTGAAAATTGAAATTGATTGGCAACGATTTCAATAGAGACTGAATATGCATGCGTTTTGTGACAAAACATTTGCGTGAAACTGAATGTAAGTGAGCATCGCATGTAGGATGGATGATGTACAGCAGCAGCATTCATTAACAACATTTATCATTGTGACGAATAACTTACATAGCGTCTTCATCTTCATCCTCAAAATCTTCCTCAGGTACCTCCTCTTCTTCCTCATCCTGATCCTCGTCCTGTTGTTCATCAGTTTTTTTTCTCTCATCCTTTTCATGTTCCTCTACCTCATCCTCTTGCTCATCATCTCCTTCTTCGCCCTCCTCTTCCCTCTTACCTATCCCTGTCTCTTCTGCTCCCTCATCTTCCTCATCCCCCTGATCTACCTCCCCTGCTCTTCATCCTCTTCCTCCTCATCTCCTTCATCCTCCTCCTCCTCATCTCCTTCATCCTCCTCCTCCTCATCTCCTTCATCTTCCTCCTCCTCATCTCCTTCATCCTCCTCCTCGTCGCCATATTCCTCATCTTCATCTTCCTCATTTTCTTCATTATCGGTCTCCTAAAATGAACTGACAGTAATTCTATATCAATAACACTTATTCAGCAACAAAACAATCATGCTTCTTCACCAACAACACAATCCATATTACGAACATTAAAACTTACCTCGCGACATTTTCTCTTCACTAAAATTCAAAATTATTTCATTCATTCATCAACAATTCATTTGCATTAATCGTGATAGATTTAATATGTTATATCTAAACTCAATTTTGGTTCTATTGTACGGTCATCCAATATGAATTATTGAATAATACACACAGATGAATGGAAAAAACACTTGGAGGGAAAAAATTATTATAAAAACTGAAATAGTTTCAAATTACCTGTAGAGGAGGATCTTTTGAAGAAGAAAAAAATTTCTGGACATTATTTTAAACAAAAAATTGTTTTTGTTCGATTGATCGGGTGCGGAAACGATATGAAAAAATGCTGAAATGGAAGAGAGAAAAGACAAAGAGAAACAAAAACCAAATAGAATGTGCACCTGATCGCTCGTACGACTGCCGCTTTCAGCATTATCGTTAAGTTTCTTATTCGACTTGCTATCCTGCAAATTATTGAATGAATAACCTCTTTTCATAATATTCACTAGCAACACACTATTCAAACAGAATAAATACTTACTGAAGACGATGCTGGGATAAGACGTAAGAATTCCGGTAGATGGTTATCCTCTACAGCTTCTTCAAAATCGAAGTAATTCTACAAAGAGAACGAATGACTTTCGCTGAGATTAATTATAAATAATAATAATAATAATAATAATAATAATAATAATAATAATAATCATAAATCAGTCTCAATCAACAAACCCCGATGTAAATATCATTATCGAAGAATTGTGGTGGTAAAGGAACACCATCCCAACGTTCGTTGATTGCATTTTCGCGCATGAATTCGCGTTCTTTATCATTACCACGGAGTGTTATGTCAATGGCATTGAACGGCACACCCAACCCTTCTAATATCATCAACGTTCGTTGCACTTGTTTTCGTATCTGAAATTTTTCGTTTCATTCACCTTTTCATTCATATCTTTAAAAAAACCATGATGAATGCACTTTCAACCAAAATTTCCGATATGATCAATGAATATCACAACTTTGCTGCTAAAACAAAAAGCAGAGATTGCCCGAACATGACATTTTACAGCAATCTACAACGTCTGATTCATTCGAGCAATTCACGGATGATAAATTGACGTGATAAATACGCCAATAAATTCGAATTTCAGGATTTCAGCAGCGAAAAGAAAAATGAAAATCTTAACTGGACAGATGAAGTGTTGAGTATGGGGACAGGGAATATAAAAAAACAGATATGAGAAAGGTGAACGACGGATTTGGAAGCTGCGCTCTTTCCGACACATGAACAATCTGCACAGCTGTACTTACTTCAGGATTAGAACTCGGTAGTTAGAAATTAACTTGGAAATTGATGAATGTGCTGCATAGATTTGTGTATTCAATTGTATTTGCTTGGGTTGTGTTAAAAGTAAGTTGCGTATGAATTTGATGATATACATATGATAAGTAAACGAAAAAATGCTCCTTCAACAAATGCATTCAAAACATTCACTTTTCACTTCAACTCATCATTAGCGCTTCAGTTATTCATTTCGGTTTTGTTTACAGGCACATTGCTATATATATATATATATATATATATATATATATATATATATATATATATATATATATATATATATATATATATATATATATATAACGATTGTGAGGTGGCATCTTTTTGTTAAAATTTTATTGATTATCCACAGCAAATAACGGAATTGAAGTTTTAAATGCTTGTCATGCTGTTTCTTGTTTATGACCACTGCTGATGAATAAAATTCAAGCGAGTCAATGAATGCAATTGGATATAATTGAACATTAAAAAACCTAGTTAGCATCATGAAAGATGGTCGAATGGAACAATGAGAAAAACGGTTTGAAGCAATAAAATTTCATTGGGAAACATTGTTCTATGAATTTTGACGACTGCAATCGAGCAAAAACTACTTGAATGCTCGCAAACACCACAATGTGCTCGAATTGAATACAAATTTGATTGCGTACATCCATCAACAACATCAATGCAGAAAACATGCTAGTCGTTAAAAGCACTTCAATGTGTAAAATTCAGTCAGTCGCTCAACTCTACACTTATACTCTCGAAAAACTGAAGTAAATACATGTTTTTAATAGATCTTTTGAAAGCACCTCATGTACCATTCCAGAAAACAGTAAGTATTGGTTGACTGGCAGTATCGAATGAAATTCAACTTCTCGCAATAGATAAGTGTGCATTTCTATCAATACTTGCTGATGTTGCTGCGCCTATACTTCATCTTCTTTTGAATGAATGAAAGGTTCACTTTCCTTCTTCCATTTTCGCGGTGCTGTTGATTTCTTATTATCATTAGCAATTAACTAGGCAGCTGAAAGGCAACAGCCATACAGTTATTTATTTGTTCGTAAGATGGACGTGATGACTGCAAAAAAAGATGACTACACTGTTCATTCATTCACTCCCAAGTGCTTCAGCTGATATGTTTGAATTGTAAAATAGTTATAAATCTTCGTTACTGATCATTAGCACACTTCGCTTCAAAATATTCAACCATATATTAGGCAACAGTCATATGCATGATTTATTGCGACTTGACAAGCAGTCATGCATAAATTTAATGCAAAGGTCCGCTGGGAATATCACGAATGTTGTTTCACAAAATGCGCATCTTAAAAGCAGGACGCAGAGCATTGATAAAGCAGCTGGCATTCGAAAGATGTAGTTTTCAAAAGGAATGGCCCAACTTGAAGGGTTAGAAATTGATTGCACATGAATTCATTCGTTTGAGCATTTATTCTGAGCCATCCACTCTCTTCAGATAAAAGAGCACATTGCACGTTTGCAGTGATCATCTGATGCTGCATAAGTATTTTTCTATGCATCTAACTCACTGTTTCATAGCTAGCACTCCGTTCAAATTATTTTTGCACAATTACCTAACATTTATCTTGCGGTGAAAAACGAATGCAGCACAATTCAAATTTCACAACGAGACATTAACATTCTTAGTGCGCACGGAGGGTGCTACACGAAAAAAAGTTGGACAGCATTGATCTAACTAATATGTACAGTATACGTCTATCTATTTGATGTTGTATTGACATCATACAACCCTGAAGTGATACTCAAAAATCAAATTATAATAATAATATCAAACACTGATACAAGAGGAGATCACATCAAATAAACCCATGATATAAAATGTGTCTTTTGAAATCAGTCTCAACTCATAATCCATCTTTTCAATGTTACACGACGAGTCTCATTATGAATTAGCCAGTCAGTAAAAAGGCATTAATTAGTTAAGTGCAAAATATGAATGAAACTGCAATTAATTATACTCATAAATTTCAAAATATACATTTGTCGTATTCACTTCATTCAGGCTCAAATATTACATGAGAATAACATTCGCGTCATCGGAAAAATGACTGAAATAAATGTTCAACGAATGCTTGTTCACAAGTCAGATAAAGATATGTGTTTTCAAAAATGAATTACAGCAATAACAATAACAACCACAAAAAGCAAACCAACCTCAGTATTGCCGGTGATCGATGCGATATAGACATTTAAAGGCATTATTATTATTAATACTCTTTAAGTTATTAGTATCACGCTGCTTGTTTGTTGCACATAGAAGAATTGAATTGCGAACTGGATGTGCAAGAAGAAATAAAGTAAAAATTGGTAGAGCGGTGATTATGATGAATAAATGAAATGAATACTGTTTATCCGGACTAACGAATGCAACGGATAGATGGACGGACGGAAATTTTGGATGGAAATTTTATTACGGAAATAAACGATTGAACGGGACGATAAAAAGACGACGGCAGAAGTGAGTGAATATGAATGAATGAGGCCGGCTGAATGGAAGATGAAGCAATAAGGGTAGGAAATCAAAGAATATCTGTAATTGCTTGGTTGTTGGATTACGGGATGGATAGATAGCCAACACAAAAATATCTGCTGCGGCTAGTGCTGGATTGACTGAATTAATGAATGCAAGGATTATGGATTGATTGGTGGTTAGAAGAACGATGGGTGAATATCCACTGGTGTCTGCGTAGTGCTGCTTGAGGAATGAATGAAGTTCTGGCACAATTAGCAGACAGCCAAGCAGACAAGCGACAGCAGTTCCTGCTGAAGAAGAAAAAGAAGAAGAAAGGGCGTTAAGTTATGCAGTGGTGTGTGTGCTTGCTTGGTTTGCCTCCTCTCTAAACAACTTCAATGCCAACAGTTTCAGCAACGCATAGCATCACATATAAAACACAAACGATGATATAGCCCGAAATGCAGCTCAAAGATATTATAATGGATGTACACAAAGTCGTCGATTCACCAACATCGTTAACTATCCCACCTCTCCTCGTGAACTCTTTCTATGCGCTTCAGCATATTTACTCAATACGTTATTCTCTATCCAGTGGTGGGCATTAAAGTGCTGGGATATGTGATGAAAAATTAAGTTGATTTGATTATGATGGATATTGTGATGTGATCGATAAAAGATTAACGCATATACGCACCATTATCCAATAGTTTAAGTAATAATGTTCGTAGGGTAACGGGTCCGAGATCATCTGGGCTTACCAACAGTGGCGAGCAAGCGTACAAAAAGTTTGTTTACGTAGATGAAACATTTTAAATCCTGAATCGAAGGGCCAGTCCCTAATCGTCATATCGAATTTGCATCCGAAGGTTGAAGATCACGATCCCAATAGATTGTTTCGCATTGGTCAAGCAAATTCTTGTTTTTGCACTATTTCGGCACTTCAATCGCTCACAACAGCAATGTTTTTTATAGTGACTGCTCCTTTTAAGTTACAATTTGGAAGACTACATGAGCATTTTTTCCTGAAAATTCCTCAGTTTTTAGAGAATTTTCATTCGAGGGGATCTTGTGACACCTAAACCCATTCGTGTAGGAATGCTTGCTGATGTGTTTCATTGCAGTAGAGGATCGAAAGCCGGGAGAATGATGTTCGCAAATGATCAGTTAAAAGTGAACCTGTCGTTATTTTGTATCGCCGAATAATTTTTTTCCATTGTTTTTCGTTTTTGATTGCTGGGGTTCATATTGTTTCTGCAATGGATAAATGAATTTCTAAAAATGCTTGTTTCATTCCAGAAAATTAATTTCTTTCGCGCCACTAAGGAATTTCCGGACCGATTTTCTGTTTGTTCCTGACGTTATACGTAGAAATATTAAGTTCTTGTATAGTCATAAAATGCAAATGATGCGCGGGAATCGTAAATTCTTACATTAAAGCTAGAGGTAATGACGGTCTGCCGAATCATCGAAGACTGCAGAGGAGCTCCCGAGCAAGAGAACCACTGTTCTAGAGGCTATTCGTCAATACAATCGTCCACTTCCATGGAGATTCGTGATTCACAACTGAGACTCTTTGTCAAGGCTCCTTCTCATGAAGTTTGCCCTCATTTCCACTATAAAATACCGCTACAAACTAAACACGACGATCCCGAAGTGACTCTGCCACGAACTAACTGTTCGTTCAGCTCACGTTCTTATTCCCGATTTTTTTCATTATAGTCAAATTAATTTTACTTGTGTACATTATTTAGGTGCACGGTACTTAATTTGCGTGAAATTAGCGAATTTAGCATGTTAATGAGGTAAAACTGAACTCTCCCTCAAAGCTCTCTCTCATCAGAGCCATATTTGTGCTTTCTTGTCACTTTTGTGTACTTTTTAAATAGGAGACATGTGATATGATTAGATATCATAGATTTCGCATTCAAAAAGTTGATTGTCCAATGACATTTCTCATTCAATGATATGATGATTTAATTAAGTCATTTTCTTTACGTCTTTAATGAAAGATCCTTGAGAATGTTCCGTTTTTTAATCAGAAATTGGTATAACGAGATGGTTGAAGTATTTTCGTTCCTCTTCGTTGTTGATATATTCATTGGCCAGTCGAATGCGTTTTTGGAATGTAATCTGATGGCTTGTTACTTCCAATTGTTATGTTTGTTTTAGCTGCTCAATGGTCAGACTTAACATGGTGGTCGGCTCGATCCGAAAGATGAACGAGGTCACCGAATTTTCGCAACAAAGAATGGCAGCGCATGTTTTCCTCAGAGGCTAGTTGTTTTACTACTTCATCTTTTTTCTTGTTGTATTACTTTTTGCTTAGTCCTTAGTTTTGCAAAATGAGCGGAAACGGTCACTGAATGGTTTCTAACACACTGATCCATCCATTCGTAGTTGGATCAGAGGCACAGGCACTGCATTTCCTAGCCCCCTTGTAGGTGTTCGGGTGCAGTGCGGCCGGGAGAATGGGCTGATAACCCAAGGAGCAATCCTATCCCGGTACCGGGTGAACCCGGCATTCGTACCGTCAAACTTCCATGTTTTCATGGACAGCGGCGGGGGACCTCGGGTGTTATGGAAGTGTGGTATCTGTGTCTCTGGCCAATCAAGCAACTAATCAAGAGAATAAGAATCATTTTCTGACCATTTTCTTCGTTTTCATATACTCAATAGTAATCAGTTTATGATATTCATAGGTTATATTCACTTCAAAAATTGAAATCTTTGTATTATTTGACGTATGTTATTTGAATGTAAGCATATGGATGCATTAAAATTACTGATATTAGCAATTTTCACTATTCAATTTGATTCGATCGGGAAAGTGAATGAGGATTCAACAGCAGAATGGTCGTATATAACATTTCGTGGAGAAGTTACAGCAATTATTTCATCGGTGGAAGGTAATAAATTGACAGATGTTTCGTATGTATTTATGAATTAAAAATCTTCCTCTCCTTGGTTTATGAGTTGTTCATTCCGCCTTTGCTTTATTTTTTTCAGAGGGGAATGTTTTGTACGCAATACGTTCTTACACACACCAGGGTGTGAGATTCCGTAGCAGCTCTCTTTAGAGCTATTGAAACTCAACGGCCCCCTTTAGCGACAATGTAACCCAACGGCTCTCCTTAGAGCCATCGAGTTAATAAACCAAACTTCAGTCATTTCTCCATCAACCAATCGGTTCTTCCTCGAGTTACTGTAACTGATAAGCCGCAGCATGCCCTTGCTTCGTAAAGATAGGATGTTTAAAAACTTTTAATTTTTTATGGATTTCGTCAAGTTTTATCGAAATCTGCATGATCTTTTTCATTTGCTTTGCTGTACCTCTTTTCATACTTAATTTTTCTTTTATGTATATATTCTGTAATGAGTCCATACTTCCCTTATCATACTTCATTCGTTTTTTGTTTCGAACGCAACAACAGATTAGGTAATCCAGCTTGGTGATTTTGGGTATTTGCATATGTTTCGTTAGGTATATTTCGAACGAAACGTATTGATTTGATTATTAAAAATGTTTTTATTATTCTATCTGATGATAATCGATTTATTACTCCAGAGCGACGATAAAGCATGAAGCACGTTGCATTGATCGATATCTTGACTTCGCGATGGTGAAGAATCGATGTCCTGATTTCTTTTTTGGTTAATGCTGTAACGTTTTGTGATGTGATGTTAGTGTGATAAGTTGTATGCTGCGATGTGATATGTGTTGTATGTTGTGTTGTGATATGTGTTGTATGTCGTGACGTTTTTTTATATCTCCATCTTTGATGTGAATTATGTAGAAAGCTTAAAAGTTTTGGGAGGGGGGTGTTGCTATTTTTTCGTTTATTTTATTGTTGTTTTTCGTTTGTTTTCATTATTGTTTTTCGTTTGTTTTCACTGTTGTTCTTTGTTTTTGAAAGAGCTCTAAAAGGACCACTTCGTGTGGTTAGTAGAGCTCTTTCAGTCGGTACTACCCGGCTAGTGAATGACTGTAGCATATGTTAGGTTATGTACTGTTACGAACGGATGAATCCAAAATTATCTTTCGGATGATGCAATTTGAGTTACCAATAACGGTGAGGTCTTCACTAGCTAGGCGGTACTCGATTCAACCTGACTTCCAGTTAGAACCAGAGGCTGTCGGTATTTTTGTGAGATTTGGAGAGGTTTACTCTTGCTCATGGGGTGACAGCCATCGCTCTGGTGCTTTGGGTAGTGGGTGGCTTGCCAGCTCAGTCTAGTCGGGGTTGACAAGACGTCTTCTAACCGAAGATACGTCCCAACTGGAAGTCAGGCTTTCCTTTTGAGGGTCTCTGGTCGCGAAACGGCACTTCGGCACCCGTCTAGTGACCAGTGGGCCCTCTGCCAAAAATAGTGGTGGTGGCGGGTGTGTTGATTATTTTAAAAATTTTTAAATTCCCGCTTTTGGAAGGAAGCCAATTGTAGAGCGCAGTGCGAGGTTGACAATTTTGAAGTCAAGCCAAATTGGGATTGTGTGTTCCTTTTATTCATTTATTTTAAGATTTTCATCCATTTTTGTGTACTATATAGCACACGAGGTGTGGGGTTTTGATTCTCAATATAGTGGAATGAGAGTTCTACATCGTATTATTGTCATTTGTTATTCGAATAATCTTCTTAAGTGCTGCTGATACTATCTATTATATATCATTGTTGTCATAAACCAGTAGCACTGTTTGAATAATAGATGAGTTTATGTAAAACAGAATAGCTTCACCCAATGTGTTACTCCTACTTGCTGCTTTTAACGTTGTTGTGATCATTACGTTCGTTTGAATATGTAAGTAGGTATGCTTTTGTTGGAATGCAAATCGAATACGTTTTTGATGTCCTGCACAACATCCCAAATAAACATTTCGTATCCATTGTTTTGCTTCATTCCACCAAACAGAAGTATCTGAAGAAATCATTTAGGTTTCAACAGCCTACTTATACTGCAAGAAATCCTTGCAGTACAAGTTAGGCTATCTCAATTTAAAAAAAGCTTATATTGCAGACCATTATTTTTTCGATCACGAAGCATTTTTAAACTTTTCACAACATTTACACATTACTTTCGAATCTTTGATAATCAATTTTATTATTAATATTACCATGATTAAAACAGCAAAATATATTGATTTACAATTGAACACTTCCACATTTATAAATACAGCTGTATAGATACATCAGTGAATAGAAGTAACGGACAAACTCTATTACAACTGTCAACAATATCCATAAACCACTAATTACAATAACAACTTTAAACTGCTTAATCGATCGGATTATTCCACAGTGCAAAATTTTTGCCAGTTCCACTATTCTCTTTGATCAGTCGTGCGTGTTGCCACGCAGGTAATTTCTTTTTGTTCTCAGAATAATTCATATCTGGATACTTGGGTTGTTGTGGCCGTTGTGCAATCCTGCTCATACGTAAACGTCGTTTCAGCAACTCGGATTCCACTTCAGTGGGATCACGAAATTGATCTAAATACCTGAAAAGAATAAACTGAACGAATGTGCAACGATAAAATGACAAAGGAACATCACAACAACTCATTGTTTTCTCAGATCTGTTTAATCAATCGCTGTGCAATAATGAGAACACTTTATGAATTCACTTACAAATCGAACGGTTGTGCTTTATTGGGAAATTCTTTCTGCATCATTTTCAGCGGTGGTCGGTACTCGTATTCATATATAGGCGCTTTCATACCTTAAATCTTTCCAATAGAAATACACAAAACACTTCAGTTAGAATAAACTTTCTTGTTGATGTTTGGAAATTACGAAAATGCGTACGGATAACTCTCGAGAGCAACCCAAGGAACTAGCCGAAATGAAATTTACTTGTTCATTTGATAGAAGAACTGAAGTTCGAAGTTATTATAACAATTCAATCAGCCAAACCTAAGGAGTGAAACAATTTATTGACTGAAAGATCCCACAAAACTTGTGAGAAAGCGATTGAAGACGGTGTCAATGAAGTTTCGTTCTTTTTGTAGAAGTGTTGCATACTGAATGTTCTAGCACTTAAGTCATCACTGAAATGATGTTTAAACTTCTGCAAAATGAATCATGGCATATTAACAGCTGTCAATTAAAAACAACCTGCAAAAAGATTCTTAAAATAAAAATAAGACAGGAAACGAAATGATTCAAACGAATGCAACCTTTTAAGTCGATAATCACCGAAGTCGATCGATTGCTGATGATGGAAAAGAACGAAAACGAATCGATGGAAGCCGGTTCCTTTGAATGGAACAGCTTGCAAATAAGGTACAATCTGATCAGCCGTTGAAATAGTTTCACCATCTTTAATATTTGCAACGAACCAGTGTAATAACTGTTCATTTGAATATGGATTACCATCAATATTCAATGCTAACAATGTCGTATAACCGCTACCAGTTGATTCAATCATTACGCTCGGTTCACTCACTTAAAATTACCATCGTTTAGCAACACAAGTCATCAAAAAAGAACAAAAATCAAGTTGAGTCCCACCGTCTGATTGTAAATCGCAAATGAAGAGCATCGACGCTGGTTGACAGAACGATAATAGATTAAGTGAAAACGGATACGATGAAAGTATTACGCTTACTTGTATCAGCGGCATACAGAACGTTGCCGTGATAAACTTCATTCGCTCCATACGATAGAGTCATCTGTTGTACGATGTTGAAAAAGACGGGCGCATTAAATAAATCATTGAAAATACCATAATGATGGAAAATATCCAGCGAACGATGATCTAATTGCTTTATATCAATCTGCACTGCAAAAAAAACATTCGTTTAAAATTGGCAATAGATGCTTGCTTAATTTTCCACTACGAATAGGCAAAAACGATTTCAAAAACCGTTTCACCAAAATGAATTCATAAAACTAACGTTTCAAATTCCTTGCTAACTTTTCCAAATCTTGTTTAGGTAAAACTTGCTTCAAATCATCTTTCTGTCGCTCTTTGAAACCAATATTGGTTTTTGGTTGCTCAACATCTGAATAACAAAAAAATGAAGCATTACATTCCACTCAACCATTACATTCCATCAACAAAACCGAATTCACATTTTTAAACTCACGATTCCAGTTTCACAAACTCAACCATTCAACGGAATTCTTACTCTCGTAACAATGCAGTAGTTTTTCTCTAGTTGCGAACAAAACTGTCTACACTTTCCCATGTTATGTAGTGATCTAGTACTTCTTCTAGGGTATATTAAAGATAAATTAACTCACTTCCCAGTCGTTCCTCTAATGAGTGCAAATACTTATCTGGATCGATAATGTGTAGCTTTGGAATGATAGCCGGCTTATCGATCCTGGCCTTATACCAATGGTCCATTTCATAGAATCTGTATTGAGCGGTAAGAATTATAATTTGAAGGAGTCAAACAGCACTATAGAAGTTTCCATCATACGAAATATTGACCTGTTTTCTATCAGTGAAAAATGAAGGAAACCGAATAGATGAAATACTACTCCTATAAATATTGCACTCATTGAATCGTGGAGAAATTTCGATCGTTTGTTTTCATATCCAATATTTCGAGGAATAAACTATGCAAGTGCTTAAATCGAAAACCTTTAAATACCACGCATAAAACATACCTGTTTCGATTGAAAGCAGTAGGACCTGCCCACGCTAAAACACGAGGACGCCAGGGTCGATCTAACCGAGGGACATATCGAGATCGATGTGAGCCCTTCACATAGAGATCCGCATAAATTGAGCGGAATTTTGAACGCATTCTGTAGCATAAAAATTATACGCACAATTTGTGCATTAAATGAGTATTTGAACGACAATACAACAAATTTTGGTGAAGGTGCGTACGCACTTCGCCATATGCGCGTGTCGGCGGAACAGCAAAAGGGCGTGGCTTAACATATAAATATAATAGCTTTGGGCAGCCCGTGGATGATAAAGTTTTGCCACAGCTCCCAGCAGAACTGCTTTTGCGAACAAGAAGGCTTCAATTGGAATTGAGAACACAACCATGCTAACAGGTGATTGTGATGGGGAGTAGACAAAGTTTGTATTAAGCATAGTTTGTATTCATATGATGAAGATACTGAATTCACCAGAAGTGCGCACTTGGTTAATTGCATAGCTGAATGCATATTGCACAATATTCACCTGAATTGAATTACAGTGAACGTTAAACGCCTACTGACTAGCTGAAATGAGTGGATACGGCCAGCTGCATCCAAATTGCAATCAAGGTCAAATGCTTAAGCCAAGATCGTGCTATCATGTTCAAATAGCGACATTTTATAGCGATAGCTCCCGCTGTTGTCGTTGGATAACATTTCAGCGAGCTATTTTTTCGCGAGCAATAGCGTTTCAGCGTACTGCTTTCGCAATCCGCTCATCTACACGTGAATGCATATTTCTTTTATCATTGACGTATGAAGGTACGAATTAACACTGCACTAAATTCGAACCTACCGTACCCTTCCGGACGGTTAAAAGTTGAGTAGTTAAAGAATGATATGCACTTGGGTTAGTATAGAGATGATATGTGTATCAATGTGGGTATCGCTATGGTAATGATAGGAACTGTTACGTATGATGTTTGTTTTGATTTGAGTTCTAAAATTGTGATTATGTGATGGGCATTCTGATTTGTTGAAGTGATGGTTACTGTAGACGGATGTCATTTATTGGGCTGGTTTGCTTACAGTTAGTTGTCGACATTCTCTTCTTCGCGATTGATCGACAAATACTGTCAGTGCTGCCGTCATTACTTTTATCGTTACCAGTTATCGTTATTACTGTTATTGTTATTGTCACTGCTATTACCACTATTAACAACGTTATTCTTTTTCAAAATTATTATTATACATTTATTATTGTTATTATTCACCTTTATTATTATTACCTCAAGTATCATTATAATTCCCGTTATTATTTTAATGGTTAAATTTGTTGTTATTATTATTATTGTTTTTATTACAGTGAATGTTACGATTACTGTTATCGTTTTTGTTAAACATTGGAACACGATCCTGTCATAATATGTATGAATTCAAGTTTGTTCGACAATGTCTCTGTGATCCAAAACGCTGCTGTATGTATCTTCAGTCTCATGTAGTGCTCCAACATCGGTGCATATGAAAAAAATCGCATAACGGTCGAAATTAATTCAAATAATCATTTATATCTGCATCATCATCTTTATTTTGCGAATAATTTGTGGCAGTCAAGGATGACTGACAGCGAAGCAACAACATCATCTAGATGCCAGAAGATTTCGGTTTAACTTCGAGAAGCACAGTAATTATCGATTTGGTTCGAGTTGATTGGAAATATTCGTTGTCAGTACAGGTTTATCCACTGATCAGTGCTTTACATTCACCGAGCGGCCCTGAAAAAACATAAAATGTCACATATAATCGAATTCCATGAATCAGGATTGCTTTCTTGAAATTTCTTGAAATTATCAATTAGTCAAGTGAGAGCAACATTCACTCACTTACCAGACCAATATCCTCCAGCATGACACGTGGCCATAAGTGCGCCACTCGGAATGTAGCCTAGTGCACAAACGAGATGCGCTTTACTGTTTACTTGGCGTTGCTGCAACAGTATCAACATTCACTTATTAGGTAATCATCATTCTTTCGCAAATATTTAGTTAAAAGAGAAAGGTTTCACCATTCTTTTATTAGAAAAATATTTGTGAATTTTCGATAAATAGTAAATTTGTTGTAGTTAATTATATTCTGTTTTTTGTTGAATAAAACCTTTATGCTGGATAATGAAATAAGAATTATCAAAAAATAAATGAGAGCTGAACTTACCTGCAACACTCCATAAAAGATGTATCCATTTTTGACTTTATTCATTAGAGGGCATTTGACTAAAGGAGTCCCAGTTACTGCATTGTTTGATTTGCACGATCCGATTTGTTGATTCCATTCTCCATTATTACCACAAACAATGAAGGACGGTTGTGTGCGTACGGTATCATCATCGCATTTAAGAAATGCAGAAGTACCTGTCAGAATAGCAAGGTTAATGGTGGGTGTGTCATATAAGTGATTATAAATGAACATCAATATGGATAATTTATATGAACGCATCTGATGAATATGGATAATCAAGAAGACATAAGATGTAATTAAACCCCGTTGAGATTTCGAGTTTGCTTCCAATTCGAAATTCGAAATTTGGAATTCGCCATTATGAATTTTGAGAACGAAATTCGAAGTGTGGAAGATTTCTCAGTTCGAAACTATTTTTGCAATTTTATCAATGCTCTTTGGTATAGTTTGTTTAACTGTTCCGAATGGCGATTGTAATGATTCGTGAGAATTTAAATGCTCTCTAGAGGACTGGTATTTCTTAGAAGAAGATAATGCTGAAATTGGTAGTATGTAGAAGATTGACCTTCAAATTTCGTATTATTTTTCGCTCACCTAAACAAGATGGAGGTCGGAGGAGGAAGAATGTGATATTGGCGATAAGAGAGAAGCATTAACTCGTACGAGTTGTGATTACTGATTGAATGAAAAAAGCTTGTAAATTCTGAAATGTTTTCTAAAATGTACGAATTTTGTGAAATGAAAGGAAAATTTGATCGAGTGAAAAGCGCTTGTCTCGCATATAATCAAGTTCATTTGCTCGCTAAATACCAAACAATACCACTCACCTTTTACTCTGGGTAGTAGTAAATCATAATAAACTATTCCATTGTTGATTGTTAACTCGGGGCATTTGGCTGGACCAACACATTCACCGGGGGTTGTCTCCCATCTAGAATCGGATCCGCAACGAATATTCGTTGCCCCTTTCGGCGAAAATCCCAAACTGCACAGAATCAACGCATGAGTTCCTACGTGTCGCTCCGAAAATATATCATAGACAACCAGTCCTAAAATTTTTGCGAACGTTTAAGATAACTATTAAAATTATCAGTAAAACGTAAAAAATTCTAGCCAATTATAAATGCGAATACAAACCATCCTGAACGCTGATTTTCGGGCAACCAGGCGATGGAGTTTGTCCATTGATTCCTATAAACAAAGTGATGAATCACTATTGCATGATTTCTCTAAACTTCTAAATACCACCCGTGTAATTTGTACGAGACATTGCTTCAAAAATGGACTCAAGTTTTTGAACATCAGTACGCTCAGGTTTGAGTAACAAGGTTGTACTGTCTTATGATCTTCTCGTAAATAGGCCTAAAATGGCCTGAGCTCACAAAAAAGGACACACATTTTTGGAAAGAACTTCTTGATTCGCTTGCATTGCCACAAGTGATTGCCCATTAAAAACGTTGAATGAACGTGAAATATGTATAGTGTGGTACCTGAGAGAAAGGAAACGAAAAGTGTGGATGAAATGAAGAAATGGATGAGTATACTGTGGAAATGATGATGCAGGGAAATCACTGACTTCATGATGTGTGAATGCGATGAAATGCGGATGAAGGCGCATAATTTATACTGATTATTGATACGTGATCTGCCATTGCAACAATAGGTACAATGCCTCCCTGAATTGTTCGTTCGTAAGCGCATTCTCCATTCAAATACGTCGTATTGCATACAATTGCGTTGATCAATATTGAGGACTGTATGCAAATATTGCGTTTGTTATCTTTTTTATTGTTACCTTTATCTTTTATTGTTAAATGCCTTTATTGTTAAACGTTTCGATGCATTCGATTCGATGGATTCAGCAGCTGAATGATCAATAATCATTCTAATCGTTCATTTATGAACCTTGATTAATGCAATAAAAAACTGTAGATTGAAGCTTTGAAGAATTAGTTTGGGATGCTATGTCGTTTAAAGAAGTGCTGTGAACAATCATTTCGAAAATTCAATGTTGTTTCTCATTTTTTATTTCATTTGTTTGTGAATTTTTTCCAAAATTAGACAATTAATGATATTCGGCTCATCTAAATTTCTCAAACGACGATTGTTCTTGAAGCATTTCAGAGAGCATGAACTGATCACATGCATCACTAAAAAAATACAGTAATAACAATAAAATACAGTTCAAAAAATATATTCACGTTTCACTTGCTAAATCAGTGATCATTCGCAAACATAATGAACATCAGATAGTCATTGATCCTCTGTAAACGCTCTCGTCAATGAGAGCTTTGAACAGGTGCAAGTCATCCTTGAAACGATGACTAAAAGTCAACACAGGACACTTTGGATGCGATGAAATAAGATTTATAGCAAATTTAGTATCAGATGAACATTTCTCTTATTCACTGAAACGTGCACATTCAAGCGTTGTCTTCTGTATTTTATATGAGAATAACATGGTATGCAATATTCTGATAAGGTTTCTTTGGAATTACTGGAAAAGATACAGAAGTCTGGACGACGACTTTGTAATTTTTGAATGCATTTCGAGCTACGGAAAAGTTTAACGGTTAGAGTTGGGTGGAAAACCAGTTTTACGTTAATATGGAAAAGCCACCGAGGAAAATCAGCAAAAATCAGTCGTTTACCAACTGTAGTTAGGGATCATTGGTGTCTGTAAAGCCGTGATAAAGGCTTGGTGATGTAAACAGGGAAAACATTTCGTATCACGTTGAATGCTACCGTGTTTATGCGCTGCTTATCCGTTGTATCGTCCCACATTACAGCACAAAGTGATAAATTTATTGACTGCTTTATGTGATTCAATATTAGTGGAAATCAGCAAAACTAAACGGAAGTTTTGAAGCGATTGAAATAAAATTACCGATACGAGGTCAATAGCTGTGCAAAATGCGGAACTGAAGGAATTCTGTTCGGAAACATACATGCGAGATCTAACAGCTGATTAGCTGCTAACTCTCACATTTAACAGTCACCATAGCTCGCTGAAAACCGTCACGGATAAGTTGATTAACACTTATTTAGACACAGTGGCTGAGGTCCTTATTTTTTTGGTTAGTGTAAAAGGAGTATTTTTTGGGCATTTCAAATTCGGAAAGAAGCAATTTTTTGGAATGTCAAATTTTTGAAAGAAACATGTTCCGGAGATTTCGTTCACATAGATTTTGAAGTAAATTTTTTTGATGCTGTAATTCCAGAAATTCGGAAACAAAAAGATTTTTCAAGAATTTTCAAAGAATTATCTTTGAAATGTCAGGTTCAGGAATTTCATATTAGAATCCCCTTTCCTCGTTCACCTAAACTGCGCAAGATTACTCAATTTCGATTAAAATTACCTTGAACTTCGATGATTACCGAAAAAAATATCCCAACCGAAAATATGGACTGAAATTGACCGAACACCGGCCGCACAACATCATTATCCGTAAGTAATAATGTCGTACGGTATACATTAGTTGTACGGTAGTACGGTACATTTTGAGGTTCTATTGGGGTTGGTAACAGAAGCCAAATTGCACTTTTGAAGCGACGCGGTCAGGTAGAGCACAGAGAAAAAGAGATCCAATAGGGCGAATTAATTCATCGATGAGGCACAGGAATTTGACGTGTTTCAAGGCTACACCTGACCTGAATGTGTACATGAGGTGTCATTGGGAAGAGAAATAAATTTTCCACGTTCAGACAATGACTGGCTACAAGAATTGGCTCATTTATGGAGCAGTAAAAGTTTAACCAGGGAAGTTTCAACGAAATAAAAGTGATGTGATCAATTGAAGTGGAAAAAGTGCTGGAACAGAAATTTGGTCGGTCAATGCCAAGTAGTCCATTGGAAAGAGAATTGAATTCTCTACAAGCACAGAAGGTAATCACAGATCTCTCGATTAGTATAATTTAATCTTTCTTTATTTCATTCTTTCAATTGAATCAAATTGTAATTAATTCGACTTACATTCATTATGAAGTATCATTATGTTCCATTACCTTTTGTTTTATTTTCAGTGATGTTTGCTTTTGTTTACAGATTTTTCATAATACTATCATGTTTTCATGCAATGCTCATTGGTATTTTTTATTGTTGTGGGTTTAAATCGTGTATATTTAATTTGAAATAATTCGTGATGGTTATTATGCATTTGAAAAAATGTTACAATATATTATGAAAGTAATGTTGTAGACAGTAATGATGTAAATGAGTATTATGAAAGATTTTTAATAAATAAAGATGAATAGTAATAACTTGTGTGCTATTACATGGAAATAAAATATCAAAATTATCGAAAAAAAGCAAAAAATTTCTCATTTTGAGACGCTCAGAACGGTTTTAAAATGGCTTTGGCTGTCTGAACAACAATATCACAAGGAGAACTCCGATCCACCAACAGAAACTTAAAAACCGCGAAAATCGTCGTTTCAGAATTTTCGGCCAATGGATATATTTTTTAGAGTATCATAAATTTGGCACTGCACGCAGTGAAATATGAATAAACTCACTAGTTGTTGCCATTCTTGTGTTCTGATCGCAAAATGTGTCACTACCCGATTTCTAAGCACCATCATAGCGAATTCTTCCGTCCAATTTCTCAGAAAAAACCAAAAAAACGAAACAATTACAACATTGTGTTCCACTGTTCTTTTGGAGGATTTTTCTGACCTCACTTATCTCACGCAGCCATAATTCTATACTTTTCTTTGTACACTCGTCAAGCTGAACCGATTGGTACCTATCTTATCGCAAAAAATCATTTCACTAGAAACTTCACAAAACCCTGGCCATACATATCTATTACGATTTCAAAATCCGCATTGTCGAGAAATTATGTGTTTCTACTGGCTGCTGGGTGGAGTGACCTGAGATTCCAAAAGCTTCTACTAGCGAAGTGAATGAAATGACGTTCGGCTTGAGCATTACAGTTGGAAACAGGAGCATGCATGTACATTTACCATTACAGTTGCCATGTACATTACCATTACATTTACCATGTACTTGAGCACTTACCATTGCAGTTGCCACCATCCTTGCGTGGTTATTCACGAATATCCTCACTCAGATAGTAGGAAAGAAGAGCATGCACGAACATTCAGAAGCGCTGACTGAATACTATTGAAGATTTCGACACGAAGCATGACTCACGGCTGCCGGAGGGAAATGCAGAGGGTTTTTCCGACGTTGCATGCTCTCCACAGAAGAAAAAAATTGAACATAAGTCACATACAGCAACTTTTTCTGTGCATATTACTAAATCTCAAACAGTGACGCTCATTATAACCTACTGACCTCATCGTAGGATTTACGCTAACATGCATTACACGCCATACCACGAATGCCCTACTTGCTTTGCAATTCCTATCCTACGCTAAATGATTAAATGTCTTTCATAAACTCCGTCTCCTTCCGAAAGGATCTATCACCTTATTCGAGAATTCTTGTTCTTTTGTCACATCATCATGCTCTTCGAAAGAAGCTAATTCATTGCTCGACAACTGTCTCACTATGCTTATGTTATGTGTGCGATCTTCCCATGAGATGTTCCTCAATTCATGATTACTCATTTCAGTTACATTTTGCTGAATCACTAACACCGTTTTGTATTAGTAAACTTTCTGAATGCCTTCTCACATCATTACTTCAAGAAGCCTTTGAATTTCAAGTTCCTAGTCTCCAACTACGATGTAAACAATCCTAGAACCTACACTGTACTTGAATCCACTCAAACCTATCGTCAGAAAACTGCAACAGTTGCTGCCATAACAATCCTAAACTCGACAGATCCCGACGACTCGTTGATCCTTTCAGGCGATTTCGGTGTAACGTGTGGTAACACGTGGAAAAACATTTAATACAGCTGTCGCGCCACGCACCATTCACATTTTCAAATTTATCCAAATCTCAGCAAAGTTATGAGCTTACGTCCAGGCAAGAGCTTCAAACTTGAGCCTGTCCTTATCATGTGACGTCCAATTGCACCCGGATAATTTGTGCAGGGTGCTCTACGCATTTTGCGATTCTGTCTCAATCATGGATTGCCACTAAATCATGCCTAGCAATACTTCCCCTCATTGCGCCTGGTGCGACAGCATAAAGAACACGGTAATGAACAACGACAGGATGAACAAAGTGATCAAGGCACGAAAACACGAAATAATCATCACAAGAAACAAGAAATAATCATGGCAACGGGACAATCAAACAAGTTGTCATAAACAACAATTAACATCATCAAATTATTATTCCTCAACTTATCATCTGAGTAACTAACTGTAACGGCGAGTTTTGTGTATACTGTAGGCTCGTTTAGGAGTAACATTATGAGCAGATAACAGAGCAGATGAATGATGGGTTGATGACAGATGCATTGATAGCAATTACTGGGGTGATACGGTCGCATCACATCGATAATGATATCGTGTGCATTTGATAGGCAGATGCTCTTCTGACTGTTGTAGTGTGTGGCGAACAGTATTCACTGGCTAACGCTGACGAATCCAAATGCAGCACATATCATTGCTTATCTTCTGCAATATCGAAGCCACTTACAACAATTATAATAAAGTTCTTAGCAATCTCCGAAACAAAGGTTAGAATATGAAAAGGTATTAGCATATAAAAAAAGCAGTTCTTACACCTACTTGTTGTGTCTTATAGCACAACGATGGAAAATAAATGAAAAGGATTACGTTTCATCTGCTATCTGAAGAACAGTCACCGCTTTAAAAGAAGGGATGGAATGTAATGAGGGATGGACGGATATATGTATGGATATATATTATACAACACCACGCCCTGACTGCACACAAACCACTGCTCTGGATACCATGCTCTTTGCATATTGCTCCTATCTAATATTCAGTTGGTTGCGATTTTACATTCTACTTGAGGTATTGCGTTCATTTGCAAAACGTTTTAGTCGATTATTCACCTCACCAAAGAGTGTCAAATAATTAAGATGTTATAAATAAGACTAGTTCAGCTTGTTCAACGATTTGATTTGTACCTTTCGATCATAACTACCTTCTGAGAGCATCATTTCGACAATAACATGGCTATGTTGGAATGCGCACTTGTGTGAAGCCAGATGAAGCGATTGGGCACTGTATTATTATAAGATGAGGCCACTGATCAATTATTTGTATCCTTTTAAACAATTAATTGCAAAAGTATTCATATCCATGTTTGCCCATATAAATTCACTCGCTCATTCGTATTCATTTTCTGTTTCATTTCTTGCTCAAATATGTTCATTTTTTGTTCCAACTTGCATGCTCATATAAAAGTTTTTGCGTAATTATTGTTGAAACGAGGATATATATATATATATATATATATATATATATAATACAATAAGAATAAAAGAATTGGTTAAATGAATGACTGGAAGAATTATAAGGTAATCGGATGTTTATTCGACGAATTTCAAATGAGCCAATGAATGCATAATAAATGAACGATCACTCCAACAACAAATCGATCGAATAAGTTCGGAATGTACATTAGTCAATCAATCAATCTCATTCACAACTTAAAGTGGAATTATTCATTGATATTCACATAAATAAAACATCAATAACCACATTCAAATTCCGATCAACAGTGGAATACAGTCAGTGGTTCGGAATTTTAGAAGATATGCACCCTATGGAGAGATGAATTTACGTGAACGTAGCAGGAATAAGTGAAATTTGATGGTTAACAGGACTGGGAGATGTTATGGTCAATGTGACACTCGAAAAACTTTATTCGATTGTAAAGATTTCGTTTTTTTTTTTTGAGATTCTTAATGCTAACTATGGATTTTGCAGAGGGAATTTATTTGTAGAATGTGAGAGTTACGGCGATGATAATGACGAGGAGAGTGAGTATTGGTACAGAGAGGAAGGTGGCATATTGGATGGAGATTAGGTGTGGTTGTTGTTGTTTATTTGTTGGTGAATCAAATAAGTAATTGAAATAAGTCAGTCGAGTAATAAACAAATTGCATTAGTCATTTGGGTTCAATTCATTCATTCATGCCTACACATGTATCGCATCATCCATCCATCCATCTCATTTAAATACCCCATCAAAAAACAACTCCACAAAACGAACCCTCCTCAGCATTAACAAGCAAACCACTAAAATTTACCATTTCCACACCAGCGTTCAACTTTTACTCTTATGTTTATCACTAATAACACATCAACATCAAATACCCTTCGCTATTTTTTTGTAATATTCATATTTTGCCATTCTCAGTAAACGTAACACCAAAACTTGATCTTTGAATGTGCATTCAGCACTTCTCATTTCAGTACCATTATCACTGTTACTGTTATCACTATTGTTACTAACAGTGCTCATGCCGTTCAAATCAGACTTATCCTCATTATTTTCCTCACATTCTGTCTCATTACCATATTTATCAACTTTAATCTCCTCATAAGACTTCTCAATCGTCTCACAAACAGATGACTGAACAATCAAATGCTCAGGTACTATATAACCCATGTTGGACAGACCCATCCATAGTTCCGGTTGATGTGTCCTCAAAAATGGATTATATTCAAATTCATCGCAGAGTGTTGTTGGCATCTGAAATGATCAGTGATTATTTGAAAAATGAAAAAGGATGCAATCATAACTCACGCACAACTGCACAAATGAATTAAACATCAACAAGCACCCTTTCTCTTAATGAATATATCATTCGGAAACACGCCAACCCCAGTCCAATTCCGACCAAAACTATTCACAAATGCATTAAACACCAGTAATTAAATCTACAGAATATTATCAGCATAAACTAAACACAAAGCCTATAATACTTTATTCATTCGTCGTCGTTTAATGACAACCTCAATAACGCCATACAACAACTTATATGGTTAGGACTGATAATAGATAATTGAATGTAGTAGGGAAGAGCCTGTACGAATAATAGAACGAAACAGGGAAATAATTCATTTATTATGCATTAATATTAGTGTATTGATTACACACACACATCAAGCATATATGTCAACGTTTTTCACTTGATTACTTCAATTTTGTGCGATCGCATGAAATTAAAGGCAGTATAAGTGATTATCAATAAAAATTTGTGATATCATACTAATGAATTATTTAATTCAATTTACATTTTCATAACATGAGCTAGCAAAAACACTCATTGCTTGTTGAAAATCGCATCAATTTCGAATGAATTTCTAAATTTTGCTTCATTTTCCGAAAATAAACCAGAGAATTCAGTATCCTCTCATATAAGATTTTTACTTTTTGAATAAGCAGAATCGATTCTTAACGTGAACATAAATTCTTATTTTGGTCACACGTTGTTGACTGAAGGTTCTATTTAGAGAAATTAATTGAAAAAAAGCAAAAAACAAGTGAGATGCTGCATTATGATACTGCGAATGAGACACTGCGAATTGCAGAGTTTTAGTCAGTGTTCAATTAGAAATGCATAGCATGATGAATTTTATGGATGGAGAATGAATGAAATGTGTATATATGAAAGTAATGCAATCGAATGCAGTTGTATGCAATTTTTGATTGATGCAAAGAAGGGAGATAGATGGTAAATAAATAAATAAATAAATAAAACAACCTACCGATGGCATTTTTTGTATTCGTTTTTGTCGAACTGATTCTTCGATACGTTTCAAAGTTTTGTTTTCGGGTTGTAATTTTGAAGCGAATTGGATATTTTTTAAAGAATACTCATGACCCGGGAATATTAATGCTGATCGAGGTAGACATTGTAACAGATTCAAAGACTTCAACGCACGCTTCGTTGTACCCTCGAATATATGACCTCAAATCATGATAACAACAAAAATAATAAAATAATAACACCTAAACATTAACGTTAATAACAATAATACTAATAATAACTGACCAATTCCACCAATAAAAAGAAAATCGCCAGTGAAAAGACAATCCTGTCCATTCGGATTCAGTAAACGATAGATAATATGACCTTTTGTATGTCCAGGCACGAAGAGCGTTGAAAAACGAAATGAATCTATTTCAATTGACTCATCACCTTCCTTTACGAACCTGAATTTTTATCGTCAAATCTATGAATCATCACGGTAGCTATTCATAAAATAAGCACAACAAAAGTGAAACGAACACATTCGTGCCATAAGGTCGATCCACTTTACTGCCGTATAATTTAAGATTTGGATAAGCATCCAGCATACCCTTGTTGCCGTAACAATGATCCCTGAATGCAATCGAATAATTCACAACGCAGCGATAAAACAATAATACTGACCAGTGTTTATGCGTTGTAAGAACAGCAGACGGAATGTAGTTATTGGAATGTAAAAACTGAATACACGGATCGCAATCGCCAACATCGATCAACACACAGTCTTTGCTATCGTCGTTGACAATCACATAACCGTAGTTGTCTTTATTTATCGGAATGGCTGTTATTGATATACCTGAACTTATTATCAACACTCATATTCATCCGTTATTCACTCAAATGTTATATTCATTTACCATTTAAAGAGTATGTTTTTTTATGGGAATGACCACTGGGGAATCGCTGTTTCACTCGTCTTAACTGACGTCTTGTATACCATTTACCAATCCATGCATCGTTATATAAATTATACCTGACTTATTATTATTATTATTGCTATTAGTATTATTATTATTATTATTACTGCTATTATTATTATTATTATTATCATTATTATTATTGTTATTATTGTTGTTGTTATTATTACTATTAGTATTATTATTATTAATTATTGTTATTATTATCGTTATTATTATTATTATTAATTATTGTTATTATTATTATCGTTATTATTATTATTATCATTATTATTATTGCTATTATTATTATTAATTATTGTTATTATTATTATTATTACTGCTATTGTTATTATTATTATTATTATTATTATTATCATTATTATTATTGTTATTATTATTGTTGTTATTATTACTATTATTATTATTATCAATTATTGTTATTATTATTATCGTTATTATTATTAATTATTGTTATTATTAATTATTGTTATTATTATTATCGTTATTATTATTATTATTTTATTTATAAATCAACATGGTAGCTATTATTATTAATATTATAATTAAATATGTAAATCATAAAGTAGGTAAATAGATGCATTAATTCATTCAGTGATAAAGATCAAATGAAACTTACAAACAACGGAACGCGATGCTTCTTTCTTTCATCGAATGTTAGTAAGTGAATGAAATTATATAGCACTTTTGTTTGCATAGCCGAATCTAGCAGACTCGTTGCTTATGGAACATCATGACTGATTAATCAGGTTGTAATAAGACCTTTGACAGATGTTAACGGGATGAGATTAATTTGAACAGGAAAGGTTAGTGAACAAATTGGTGTGGGACGACAGAGACAATGGGCGTGAACATTAAGACAGCACGCGTCTGCGGTTGGAGAGGGGAGATGGAGCACGAATGTGGTCGCGATGGAGAGAGAGCACGATTGGTGCAGTTGAAGCGTTGTTAAACAATCGAAGGTTTGCGATATTCTGAACCAAATTTTATGATAGATGTATGCAGTGTGGTCAGTTTTGGAGCACATGAAAAGCTTCATCAGAGACCGTCCTCATCGATTCTCTAATAGCGAAAAATGTATATATGTTGTTGAGGAATAATGCTTGGTCGCACAATACCCGAATTGCTAAATGTATCTCAGTTGGCTGAGCGACTTCAATGAATCTTTTATCGTCAATCTCTTTGAATTTAATCTGGATGCTGATCAGTGATGCATTATTATGATGACATCAAGAATACCTCTTTCAAGTTATCTCTATCCTGAGGTTTGGTCAGCACCACAAGTGTTTCTTCAGACCCCGAATAAAGCAAATTCTTAGATGTCAGAAAAACATAAATTTTTTCGACGAAAAATGTTTGCTTCCAGATTTTTTAGTTGAATTCCTAAACGCATTTCATACAACCACGAGATTTCATAATACCACTGAGCTCACGAGAAAATTATCAGTACCTTTTTATGCTATGTGAATGTTCGGCTTTTCGCATCAGTATCTTTAGATCCGCAATAGTTCATCCACATCACCAGATTCGTTGCTGTCAGAAAAATGTATGTATTGCTTAACAGTAATGCTTAACAACTCAATTTCTAAAGATTACACCGTTAAAAAGATGTCAGTAATCGAGAATAATGCGGCATTACTAATGAGTTCAGTAACCGCCAATCCATCATTATGACAATTACTGTTAAAGCTTTATCAACGAGTTTACGAGTAACATAACGGTGAAGCAACGATAATATTCTGCTGATGTATGAAACAACTGTTATTGCGTTCCACTCACTCGATACCATTCCGATGCGTGAACAGCAACGACAGCAAATAAAACACTGTATCGAATGCGAAAAATATCTGAAATTCTTATTTGACTACATCAAAGAAAATCACATAGTAAGTACCCTACTCATAACACACACCAATAATTACTGCAATGCTGCAAACTCACCGTGCAAACAGCAGTTCTATTCCTCCACCCACTGCGTCCAATAGTAACTGGTGGCATAACCTTGTGATGACCAAATCTGCCAGATAGCATTAGAATATAATCATATGCGAATATTGCAGTCATTATTAAGCATAAAATACATGCGATAAAATCAAAAGTCATCATCTGAAATTTGAAATGACTGCCACTGCTTATTTATTAGCACTATTATATAAAAAAGAGCAATTGTGAATAATCAGGTAAAATATTGAAATGCTTGCGATTGAACTGACCAGATGAATCCAAGGCAGAGAGTTATTCAAGGAAGGTAGATCGACGAATAAAGCAATCAGCATGAGTACAGTTAATACGAAAAGGATGTATGCAATAAATAGCGCGATTGTATAGAATTTCCATTGAATACGCGCATCATGAATGAACAATATCACGACAAGAAGTGAGATCTGAACGATGTATTTCTTCTTATTTCAGTTTGTTGGTGAATAAAGTGAAGAATTGTCTTCGATAAATGTAAAACGTAAACTAACCAGTTGAAGCCATCGAAGGACTGGTAACCTTGTTACACACCATGACGCTGAACGACTCAAAATCATTTGATTTTGATGGGTGATATGATTATTGCTACTGTTACTGAGTGATAATAAGCAGAAATGAACGTTGAATCGAACAGAATGAGTATTGAGCACTTGGCTTGATGGATTATTGTTCGTTTGTAAGCTGTATATTTAGACGAATACTCGACTCTGATCTATCTATCTATCTATCTATCTCCAACAATTCTCAGCTGTAAGATCATTATCCCATTACACTAATCTTATCGTCTGTCCACCTCCACATCCTTACCTCTAACCTCTGCAATCCCTTTCAACTAATAAAAAGACCCACTCAAAGAAATAAGATTCATTTTGCATCGCCATCAATGCTTTATTTCCGAACGCCAGATCATATCGCACATTAATGCAATAGTTATTATTATGTGGATGTTACCCACACTCCTCTTCGTTGAAATGAAACAATATCAATCAAAATTAATAAATCAAATCAGAATGCATTTTGACATCATACTTGTAAAGGCAGTTTTGATGAGGTAGAATATATGCTGTTTGAAGCTGTCAAATATTCTTGGGACAACATCGGTGGTATAGGAGCATCTTTTGATTTAAGGTAGTGATAGTTGATAAGGAGAGTAATAGCAGCAATATGACCGTTCGAGAGTGCTGTTCAAACAAAATAGCGTCAATCTTTCAGAGGGCAGCTCGGAACATTATTAAAACCGATAGCTGAACCTAATGAAAGACTTACGTTATGATTTGTTTACTTTTCATTATTTATATGTAAGTGAACAGTCATAAGAATGTAACCTGAAGCAAGTGATATGTGAAACAGAAAATGGTATGAATGGAAGCATAATCAGACGTTTATATCTTCATATTATTAATCGCTTTACAACACCACAAAGCAGCAGCATTTAATAATATTGCCGATGCATACATACTTGATCATAATCAACAAAAATGTATCACAGAAATTAAGCATGAATTATTACAGTATAACGTATCACACAACCGGGCAACATCCCACCAAACTGTGCGCTTTTACAATAAACCATCGTCACAAAATTTATCATCAGACAAATTCGTATTGTTGATATATTGTATCATATGATCAATTATCACTGCTATTACTCAGTGCTATATGGATGACCAACTATCAACACTGATTGAATTACATCGCTATGGAAATGGATGCGTTCAATCGAATTTGTTTATTTATCATTCACAAAAACAGTTATTTGTAAACACTGATCGCATAAACAATTTGTAATATAATCAAATCCAATCACTGCTATGTAATTCAATAGTAACTACGCTTCGAGTCGAACTTCGTATGTAAAGAAATTACGAATAAACGGTTATTTACATGTTGAGATTTATATCGAACAAAATTAACATATTATAAGCTTATAAATAGGAACATAATCAATGCAATAGTCATTTCGTTCAGTTTTTTTAGCGTTCTGTGATTATTCAGCAAATGGGTTTGTTCACCAAACAAGTTGCCCCACCGGTGAGCGTTAAGAGATCATCTTCATTCTGATCACTGAGCACATCCAATAATTCTACGGGGTGATCGTCGGGAATAGTCTTGAGACTGATATCAGGTCGCATTAGCGGAAGTTGATGAACCTCCCAAATTATTAACCCTAAATGATAATAGCGCTATTAACTTCAGCCACCAGTACCAACTGCAACTCGAGAAAATTTACCGGAAGTTTTGTATCTGCTGTATGAACAGAAGGTTTGGATCAGCTGATTTTTAATTTCATTGAACTGATTCGTGGTTAGATTGAGATGCTGATGCGATCGATACTGAATCAGTTGATAATGCTGATATCGTTTCTGAATCATTTTACTGATAAGCGGATCCATGCTACTTGTTTTAATAACTGCTTTGACGTCTACTAAATCTAGTTTCATGATAATACTATTGAGATGTTACCAATGGAGAAACGTCACATTTATGAACAATTCTACACGCCGTCACTCTACAAAGCTGAATTCGAGGCAAAACCGATGGTGTTGTTTCTGGGACAGGTTACGAGGCGCATTCATCTGAGTTTGATAATTATTATTTTGGGCATGTTTTATATAAGAATTAGAATGAATAATTTAGTATTCTGTGGGCAAGACGACAATGATAAAGTATCTGTTGGGTAATAACGAGTATCCGGGCTCGATGATCGGTCCAGAACCAACGACGGACTGCTTTACGGTTATATTCTACTCACAGAATCCATCCAATGTTATGGGCACTTCGCTGGCTGCTGACAGCACGTTACCTTTTCAAGTTAATATTTTATTTGATGTGTTGAAGTGATAAATGAAATGAAACAACAATTGTAATTGAGTCGTTGAACATGTTCGGATCGGCGTTTTTAACGCGTATGCGAGGTGCGACTCTGCCGGCAGCCGTGCTCGAATACATGACTTTTATGGACACACCGGGCATACTGTCGGGACAAAAACAGAGAACATCGCGGGGTTATGACTTCGCTTCGGTGGTGAATTACATCGCTGGCAAGGTGGATATGATCATCTTATTGTTTGATACGTCTAAGTTGGACATCAGTGACGAGTATAAGCAGGTGATACAGTGCTTAAAGGGCAATGAGGAGAAGGTTCGCATTCATTTACTCATTGATGTGCTTTTTTGATTCGTTTTATTGATCTTGATTCATCGATTGATTTAGATCAAGATTGTTTTGAATAAAGCTGATCAAGTTGGTGCTGCAGAACTGATTAGAGTTCGAGGCGCACTGATGTGGAGTTTGAGCCGTATTCTTGAATCACCTGAGGTACCAAAGGTATTTATTGGGTCATTCTGGGACGGAGACGGTCAGAAGAAGAAGGTTCGTTGATTTTGATATGAGAAGAGATGAGGTATATGTCACTGCTACTGGTTTCATAAATATGTAACATCAGAGGAGTGAAGTGGCAGAGCTGTTTGCACAAGAATATGATGAGTTCTTTGACGAGTTGAAGTTGTTACCACAGCAGTGTGGGGTCAGGAAACTGAACGATGTGATCAAGAGGGCGAAACGCCTTAAAATTCATGCACTCATAATGGAGCAGCTCGTGAAGAAGGTTGCATTTTCATTGTTTAATGAGGCAACGGATTGGATTGCTTATTAGCTCTTATTGAGTTCGACTTGGAATTTGCATTGATAAAAGATTAGTTGATGATAAGCTGATGATAAGATGTGGATACGCTCTGATAAGGAGATCAAACGAGTGGTGACAAGTGATAATCTCGAAAAGATTTACGCCGATTTCAAATACAGATTACGATTAGCGGATAGCGATTTACCTGACATCCCTGTTAGTTGGCATTTATTGTTATTTTGCCGTTATTGGTATTAAGGTGGAATGAACGTGTTTATTGAATTGTGAATAATTTGATCTTATTAAGCCGTTCATTGAAAAAGCGAAATTATCATATGCAAAGGCTTGGAATAAAGTTGATGAAGAGATGATGCAACGTCTTGATCAATTCATTAATGATGACATACCTAAGTTAGTTGGTTAATGTTATTATTGCTGATCGCTTTGCGAAAGTATTGTGTGATTATTTCAGAATGGTGAGTGCAGTTCAGAGTAAAGACAAAAGGGTTGATATACCTGCGCCATTAGCAGAGACATTCAAACGAATACTCGATCAAGATTTGAATGTACATAAATAAACATTGCTGTATCAATATTAATAAATGTATAATTATTGTGAAATATGAATTAGTCAGTCAGTCACCATGGGTACGATAAAGTAAATGGTTGAATAAAGTAATAGAAATAAGAATCAAATGAAATCAGAGCAGAATAAAAGAGGTGTGAGAGTGATATGAGAAAATGATGGGAATATTCATTGTGTTGCATGGGAATGGTCCTTATTGTTATTAGAGTGGATCGGGAAAGTCGTTTCATTTTAACTCTTGTTAACTTGGTATTAAGTGAATTACGTGATGTTGATAAGGATTACGGTAGGGCTTTATCACTGGAGAAACTAGTAATTTGCATAGGATTTTGGTTGGGTGTCGAGATGAATAGTGTGTTGTTTTATGAGTATCCAATTTGGGTTGTATACTGAGGTGAAGTGCTTAAATAAATCATGATTTGTAACGTTTGCTTTTATCTCATTATCTGACGACTTAATCAGATACAAACATTGAGTGTTATAGTGATACTGATGTTGATTTTGTGATGTCGTTCTGATAAAATAGTATCATGCTTATTATTTTTCATTGTTTCAGAAAGGATATTTAAGTAGATTTATATACCATTTATTTCATTCACTCACCTAGTGCTCAATCAACTCAAACTTACTCATATGGGTAATCTTATTCGAGTTATTTTTTACTCTCAATAAGTCAGTTTTCGAAGAATTAATAATGCTGATGGTTCATGTAACGTCATTGGTTTAAACTAGTGTGATGCGGGGATGGAAAAAAATTGCTAACCCCGAAAATGCGGTCGGCCTGAAAAAGTCGGAGGTGAGGAAATCGGGGACGGGATCCCCAAAATGTATCTGAAATACGAAAAATGACTTGGATGGTTTGATAATATAAACATTTCGAACAATTAATTAGCGAATGACATTTTGATATGTGACGCCATTGCTTACAGTTATCTGAAAGCAATACTTTTAATATTGGATCGTTTAGATCAACTTTAGGCAATGATTTTATTGTTTGCTTGATAGCTTTTAACATAAAATATAACCTTTAAATAGGACGTACAATGCCATCCTCAGTGCCATGTCAAATCTGTGGTGATAAAAGTTACGGAAGGCATTACGGTCTGTGGACATGTGATGGATGCAGTTGTTTCTTTAAGAGAAGGTTTGTTTCATTTGATAACCGTTATCCAGCTCTTTTCATTCCTATCCAAAGTATTATTATCCCTTTTCCACGTTATTCTTATTCTCCATAAATCGTTAAATGAAAACTATCAACATCTAACATAAAATTTATCCTACTTCCATAGTTCGAATGATATTGCCAAATAATAACGGGTTCAGTTTATCTCACAAATAGGTGAATATTCGAATGCCCGAGACAAGTTCTAATGTTGAGGATGAGGTTGTGCTCTATTCAAATACCATAAAGCATCGTAAGGTGCTCCACAAATTTATTCAACTGAAATGTATTACATCCAAATTGAGTATTATGATCAAACGGATGGATATCTGTTGAATGTGCGATTATATGAGGAATATGTGCGATGTTCTGAAAGCTGAAGACATGCTTTATCCGAATTTAATAAAACGAACCTGTTTTCTCATTCCTCTCACTCCACATTAAAGCCAATCACACCTTCACCCAGCTCTCACTCTTTAACATACCGTCTCCAGTTACTTACTTGCGATGGGATACACCAAATCCTTTTTCTTCATTTGTGTATCATCCATCCGTTCCCCCCCCTCCGCCCCTGTTCGGAACTGTTATTTGAGCTTAATTTATGATAATGCTAAAATTTCGAATGGTGCAAAGTATTTACAAATGTTCGAGTTAAATAAGTAATAAATGATGCAGTGTTCGTCGCAATATAATTTACTCGTGCACATGTAAGTCCACTTATAACAATTCATCGTTGTGCTCATTGTCACTTGTACGTCTCATTTTCTCGTCCTCCTCAGTTTCATTCCCCACCGTCTGCATGATTAAATCCTCTGTATATCTCGAAAGTTTTTGTTCGTGTTGCATGATCACATCGATATATTTTAGGCATGATTCATTTATCAATTATATGGTGACAATAGTAACCAAAGGAATGTATTTCAGCAGGTAATAATAAATGTCCCGTTGATAAAACGCGCCGTAATTGGTGTCCAGCATGTCGACTCCGAAAATGTTATCAAATGCAAATGAATAAGAATGGTCACTTTCTGCTTTGAAACGTTTTATCATTTTCTTTCGAAAATAATCATTTGAATGTTTTTTTTGAAGATTCATTCACTCAACATTCCTTTCAGCAGTTCAAAAAGAACGTGGACCGAGGCATGATAAAAAAGGAGTGATCGGTTTGAAAGGGGAAATTTCAGGAGGGAGGATTGAGGAACGTAGGTGATGCGAATTATTTTGTAGTTTTTGAATTTTTAAAGGGTTTGTGATTAGTGTTGTTATTTGAAGAGAATATACCTCTATACGAATGCATTATGAGCAACAGTGTGATGATATCGATGCGTGAATCACAAAAAGTGCAAATAATAAATGAGTATTGGCACATCTTGTTCATCCTTAATCTGTGCTCATCTCGGTATATCACCTCTTCTTCGACACATCCAAATGTTAGCCAAATGTCTATCTTTTTGTGACTATAATCGATTCTCAAAAGTAGACTCGATAACGATTCTAATTTTCAGATTGGTCGTCTGATGGAATGGGCTGCGAATGAATCTGATGAGGAGGATAGATTTTTGGATTACGATGAAATTAGATTGGCGATTTGCATTGCTCTTTGTAAAATCGGTTTGTTCGAGTCTCTTATTTATTTAGTTATTTAATCGAATTCAGGCCTCTTTGTTATCACTTAAAGCACATTGTTCCTTCGCTGACATCCTTCTTTCCACAAATCCAACAAAGGGAATCATCCAAATTCTAATTGATTTAGTGACCGGTAACGGCTACTCTTCCATGTTGAGCAATGGCACTAATAAGATTTCAGGTGAGCATAACAAATTGCTGTCATTTGCAAGTCCTCTAGTGGAGACGTATAAATTTTGGTTGGAATATCACTGCAAAACGTTTCACGCACGATCAGTGCATCGATCGGAACACATCAACCAATTAATTGACGCTCTTCTCGCGATCAATACGCAGCACTTACCACCGTCACTCATTCAATATCACATACACCAATAACGTAAAAACCATTCACCGTCGAATTCTCAGAATCATTACCCCAATGTCATTCGTTTTCAGTCATCATTACTTCTTATTGACTGCAGTGGTTTTGTTAACGTATCATGATATGCTATGAAATAATGTTACCTGTCAAGAATACATTTCAAAGAAACGTATTATTCTCTTGCAGTAAGTTGTTATCTGTGAATCTGTTTAAAATATGTAATGAATAAAGTTAGGATCATCACTGCACTGAACTTTTTGCTCAATGTCCTGTCTGCTTCATAAAGCAATAACGTCTTCATTAAACGCAACAGTAATAATTTCGCAGTAAACATGCGTATGCTGTTTTATATTTTGTAGCTGAAATCAAATTGTTATACTACAGCCTAGAATGTTTGCAGGTCAAAAAAATTAAAAGGGCGCAATATTATACGATAAGAATGAAGATAAAGAACGAATTGTCATTTATTTATTCAACATGCAAAATGACATTTAATGATCAATAGAGGAACATCATCAACCAATTAAAACAAATCTTCCGATAGAACATAAAACGATGGACGAGTAAATGAACTGAATCAAAGTGAAACAAACAAGAAAACATGTAAACAAACATGCTTAGTTCAATTAATTCATAACATACGATCGAGAAAATAGAAATAATGTTGATATTTTAAAAAAAGCTGATGGATTTAATGCATGATCGATAGAGTAAATCTGATTGAAAAGATATATTTATAGTGGGCATTTACAATTATTATCGTTACCTTATAACTTTTCGAAATTTATTCTTCCCTTCTTCATCCGTCCATCCATCAATTCTAACATTCCTCTTGACTTTTTCGAACACATGCCGCTACTCTCTTCTTGAATTCCGCAAAATTTTCACGTTGCATTTTCTGCAAAAAGAGAACACATATTCCACTCCGATTACAATAAATGATATTAGTAACGAGTAGATGAATGAAATAAATTGATGGGAATAAAAATGAACCGCAGCATCGACATTAGCAGGAGAGTCATGGTTGGGATCAGCAAGCATCGAGATGACTGATAAAAGGATAGTCTCAACCGTGTGAACTGGTAACCACCTCTCCTCCGGCTTCTCATAACCCCAACGGTCATCTCCCGGCTCGTGTAGAATCGATATACACACGTTTCCATCTTTATCTACTGAAATTGAATCGTTAAATTAACTCCTGCAATCGGATTATATCAAACAATCGATTACAAGAACTTCCCTTATGAGAACTTGCAAGTAAAAGAAAATGAACTGAACAAATAAACGAAACTGACTATTCGGATGCCAAATCTCGGAGGTGAACCTCATTTTGGGTGGATGTTGAGGATATTCTTTCGGAAAATCCAATTCCGCCTTGAAAAAGCCACCCTCGCTGAAAATTGATTATTGTATCTCTTAAGCACCGAACTGATTAACAAAATGTGATGCAATAAATGAATATAGTTAAAAAGTGATCAATAAAATGAATTAATCCATTGAAGAACGTGCTTACTAAAGAGTGTCAGGTGGTCCGATCACAAGAACCTCCCATTTATAGATGTCATCGTCCTGAAGGCCTGCCGAAAACCCGTCTACTGGCACTCGTCTTAGCTCTGTGAAAATTACATAATAAACTATAAATGAATGCAACAAAACGAGCTAATAACTTTTCAATGTAATGAGACACAAGCCAAACCATAGGCTCACTGAAATCAATGACATTGGTACACCACTCGATTTCGAGCCAAGTCACAGTTTTGGTTGAAACCGAGTGCTGAGCAATATCATTGGTGATCAATATAAACGAAGAAATCAACCTGCAAGTTGTTTTTTCAATAGCAGTGCAGACTGCAGCTCACCCATCTGAACAACGCACACCCCCACCGATTAAAGAAACCGCACTGTTATCTGAATTGTGTGTTCATTTTAGATATAATATTCAACTGTACGCACCAACTCGACATTAATTTCGCTGAACCGAAATCAAAATTAAAATAAAACTTTCATGTTTCAGCATTATTTCAGCAACAATAAATTCATATTTGACGAAAACAAATTAAACATTCATAACTTCAATTCATTCACTGAAATAAAATTGTGCAATTAAATGTATATTTGAAAAGATGTGAGGGACGTACGGATATATGAAATCTATGGTAGTGAATAAGACGATGGGGTAGGGGATGAAGGGTGCGAGGGGGGATGCGAACATAAACGTGTGTTCATGATTATAAAGAAAGAAAGAAATTGGAGAAGGCACACTGCCGACTCAACCCTATTGAATATAACAGAAAATTAATGAGCTTGAATTTGCGAGAGACTTTAGTGAGGCAGACATTTGTATGAAAGATACTTTCAGCGACATGTATTTGAACACTATATGCTTACATATATATATATATATATATATATATATATATATGTAAGCATATAGTGTTCAAATACATGTCGCTGAAAGTATCTTTCATACAAATGTCTGCCTCACTAAAGTCTCTCGCAAATTCAAGCTCATTAATTTTCTGTTATATTCAATAGGGTTGAGTCGGCAGTGTGCCTTCTCCAATTTCTTTCTTTCTTTATAATCATGAACACACGTTTATGTTCGCATCCCCCCTCGCACCCTTCATCCCCTACCCCATCGTCTTATTCACTACCATAGATTTCATATATCCGTACGTCCCTCACATCTTTTCAAATATACATTTAATTGCACAATTTTATTTCAGTGAATGAATTGAAGTTATGAATGTTTAATTTGTTTTCGTCAAATATGAATTTATTGTTGCTGAAATAATGCTGAAACATGAAAGTTTTATTTTAATTTTGATTTCGGTTCAGCGAAATTAATGTCGAGTTGGTGCGTACAGTTGAATATTATATCTAAAATGAACACACAATTCAGATAACAGTGCGGTTTCTTTAATCGGTGGGGGTGTGCGTTGTTCAGATGGGTGAGCTGCAGTCTGCACTGCTATTGAAAAAACAACTTGCAGGTTGATTTCTTCGTTTATATTGATCACCAATGATATTGCTCAGCACTCGGTTTCAACCAAAACTGTGACTTGGCTCGAAATCGAGTGGTGTACCAATGTCATTGATTTCAGTGAGCCTATGGTTTGGCTTGTGTCTCATTACATTGAAAAGTTATTAGCTCGTTTTGTTGCATTCATTTATAGTTTATTATGTAATTTTCACAGAGCTAAGACGAGTGCCAGTAGACGGGTTTTCGGCAGGCCTTCAGGACGATGACATCTATAAATGGGAGGTTCTTGTGATCGGACCACCTGACACTCTTTAGTAAGCACGTTCTTCAATGGATTAATTCATTTTATTGATCACTTTTTAACTATATTCATTTATTGCATCACATTTTGTTAATCAGTTCGGTGCTTAAGAGATACAATAATCAATTTTCAGCGAGGGTGGCTTTTTCAAGGCGGAATTGGATTTTCCGAAAGAATATCCTCAACATCCACCCAAAATGAGGTTCACCTCCGAGATTTGGCATCCGAATAGTCAGTTTCGTTTATTTGTTCAGTTCATTTTCTTTTACTTGCAAGTTCTCATGAGGGAAGTTCTTGTAATCGATTGTTTGATATAATCCGATTGCAGGAGTTAATTTAACGATTCAATTTCAGTAGATAAAGATGGAAACGTGTGTATATCGATTCTACACGAGCCGGGAGATGACCGTTGGGGTTATGAGAAGCCGGAGGAGAGGTGGTTACCAGTTCACACGGTTGAGACTATCCTTTTATCAGTCATCTCGATGCTTGCTGATCCCAACCATGACTCTCCTGCTAATGTCGATGCTGCGGTTCATTTTTATTCCCATCAATTTATTTCATTCATCTACTCGTTACTAATATCATTTATTGTAATCGGAGTGGAATATGTGTTCTCTTTTTGCAGAAAATGCAACGTGAAAATTTTGCGGAATTCAAGAAGAGAGTAGCGGCATGTGTTCGAAAAAGTCAAGAGGAATGTTAGAATTGATGGATGGACGGATGAAGAAGGGAAGAATAAATTTCGAAAAGTTATAAGGTAACGATAATAATTGTAAATGCCCACTATAAATATATCTTTTCAATCAGATTTACTCTATCGATCATGCATTAAATCCATCAGCTTTTTTTAAAATATCAACATTATTTCTATTTTCTCGATCGTATGTTATGAATTAATTGAACTAAGCATGTTTGTTTACATGTTTTCTTGTTTGTTTCACTTTGATTCAGTTCATTTACTCGTCCATCGTTTTATGTTCTATCGGAAGATTTGTTTTAATTGGTTGATGATGTTCCTCTATTGATCATTAAATGTCATTTTGCATGTTGAATAAATAAATGACAATTCGTTCTTTATCTTCATTCTTATCGTATAATATTGCGCCCTTTTAATTTTTTTGACCTGCAAACATTCTAGGCTGTAGTATAACAATTTGATTTCAGCTACAAAATATAAAACAGCATACGCATGTTTACTGCGAAATTATTACTGTTGCGTTTAATGAAGACGTTATTGCTTTATGAAGCAGACAGGACATTGAGCAAAAAGTTCAGTGCAGTGATGATCCTAACTTTATTCATTACATATTTTAAACAGATTCACAGATAACAACTTACTGCAAGAGAATAATACGTTTCTTTGAAATGTATTCTTGACAGGTAACATTATTTCATAGCATATCATGATACGTTAACAAAACCACTGCAGTCAATAAGAAGTAATGATGACTGAAAACGAATGACATTGGGGTAATGATTCTGAGAATTCGACGGTGAATGGTTTTTACGTTATTGGTGTATGTGATATTGAATGAGTGACGGTGGTAAGTGCTGCGTATTGATCGCGAGAAGAGCGTCAATTAATTGGTTGATGTGTTCCGATCGATGCACTGATCGTGCGTGAAACGTTTTGCAGTGATATTCCAACCAAAATTTATACGTCTCCACTAGAGGACTTGCAAATGACAGCAATTTGTTATGCTCACCTGAAATCTTATTAGTGCCATTGCTCAACATGGAAGAGTAGCCGTTACCGGTCACTAAATCAATTAGAATTTGGATGATTCCCTTTGTTGGATTTGTGGAAAGAAGGATGTCAGCGAAGGAACAATGTGCTTTAAGTGATAACAAAGAGGCCTGAATTCGATTAAATAACTAAATAAATAAGAGACTCGAACAAACCGATTTTACAAAGAGCAATGCAAATCGCCAATCTAATTTCATCGTAATCCAAAAATCTATCCTCCTCATCAGATTCATTCGCAGCCCATTCCATCAGACGACCAATCTGAAAATTAGAATCGTTATCGAGTCTACTTTTGAGAATCGATTATAGTCACAAAAAGATAGACATTTGGCTAACATTTGGATGTGTCGAAGAAGAGGTGATATACCGAGATGAGCACAGATTAAGGATGAACAAGATGTGCCAATACTCATTTATTATTTGCACTTTTTGTGATTCACGCATCGATATCATCACACTGTTGCTCATAATGCATTCGTATAGAGGTATATTCTCTTCAAATAACAACACTAATCACAAACCCTTTAAAAATTCAAAAACTACAAAATAATTCGCATCACCTACGTTCCTCAATCCTCCCTCCTGAAATTTCCCCTTTCAAACCGATCACTCCTTTTTTATCATGCCTCGGTCCACGTTCTTTTTGAACTGCTGAAAGGAATGTTGAGTGAATGAATCTTCAAAAAAAACATTCAAATGATTATTTTCGAAAGAAAATGATAAAACGTTTCAAAGCAGAAAGTGACCATTCTTATTCATTTGCATTTGATAACATTTTCGGAGTCGACATGCTGGACACCAATTACGGCGCGTTTTATCAACGGGACATTTATTATTACCTGCTGAAATACATTCCTTTGGTTACTATTGTCACCATATAATTGATAAATGAATCATGCCTAAAATATATCGATGTGATCATGCAACACGAACAAAAACTTTCGAGATATACAGAGGATTTAATCATGCAGACGGTGGGGAATGAAACTGAGGAGGACGAGAAAATGAGACGTACAAGTGACAATGAGCACAACGATGAATTGTTATAAGTGGACTTACATGTGCACGAGTAAATTATATTGCGACGAACACTGCATCATTTATTACTTATTTAACTCGAACATTTGTAAATACTTTGCACCATTCGAAATTTTAGCATTATCATAAATTAAGCTCAAATAACAGTTCCGAACAGGGGCGGAGGGGGGGGAACGGATGGATGATACACAAATGAAGAAAAAGGATTTGGTGTATCCCATCGCAAGTAAGTAACTGGAGACGGTATGTTAAAGAGTGAGAGCTGGGTGAAGGTGTGATTGGCTTTAATGTGGAGTGAGAGGAATGAGAAAACAGGTTCGTTTTATTAAATTCGGATAAAGCATGTCTTCAGCTTTCAGAACATCGCACATATTCCTCATATAATCGCACATTCAACAGATATCCATCCGTTTGATCATAATACTCAATTTGGATGTAATACATTTCAGTTGAATAAATTTGTGGAGCACCTTACGATGCTTTATGGTATTTGAATAGAGCACAACCTCATCCTCAACATTAGAACTTGTCTCGGGCATTCGAATATTCACCTATTTGTGAGATAAACTGAACCCGTTATTATTTGGCAATATCATTCGAACTATGGAAGTAGGATAAATTTTATGTTAGATGTTGATAGTTTTCATTTAACGATTTATGGAGAATAAGAATAACGTGGAAAAGGGATAATAATACTTTGGATAGGAATGAAAAGAGCTGGATAACGGTTATCAAATGAAACAAACCTTCTCTTAAAGAAACAACTGCATCCATCACATGTCCACAGACCGTAATGCCTTCCGTAACTTTTATCACCACAGATTTGACATGGCACTGAGGATGGCATTGTACGTCCTATTTAAAGGTTATATTTTATGTTAAAAGCTATCAAGCAAACAATAAAATCATTGCCTAAAGTTGATCTAAACGATCCAATATTAAAAGTATTGCTTTCAGATAACTGTAAGCAATGGCGTCACATATCAAAATGTCATTCGCTAATTAATTGTTCGAAATGTTTATATTATCAAACCATCCAAGTCATTTTTCGTATTTCAGATACATTTTGGGGATCCCGTCCCCGATTTCCTCACCTCCGACTTTTTCAGGCCGACCGCATTTTCGGGGTTAGCAATTTTTTTCCATCCCCGCATCACACTAGTTTAAACCAATGACGTTACATGAACCATCAGCATTATTAATTCTTCGAAAACTGACTTATTGAGAGTAAAAAATAACTCGAATAAGATTACCCATATGAGTAAGTTTGAGTTGATTGAGCACTAGGTGAGTGAATGAAATAAATGGTATATAAATCTACTTAAATATCCTTTCTGAAACAATGAAAAATAATAAGCATGATACTATTTTATCAGAACGACATCACAAAATCAACATCAGTATCACTATAACACTCAATGTTTGTATCTGATTAAGTCGTCAGATAATGAGATAAAAGCAAACGTTACAAATCATGATTTATTTAAGCACTTCACCTCAGTATACAACCCAAATTGGATACTCATAAAACAACACACTATTCATCTCGACACCCAACCAAAATCCTATGCAAATTACTAGTTTCTCCAGTGATAAAGCCCTACCGTAATCCTTATCAACATCACGTAATTCACTTAATACCAAGTTAACAAGAGTTAAAATGAAACGACTTTCCCGATCCACTCTAATAACAATAAGGACCATTCCCATGCAACACAATGAATATTCCCATCATTTTCTCATATCACTCTCACACCTCTTTTATTCTGCTCTGATTTCATTTGATTCTTATTTCTATTACTTTATTCAACCATTTACTTTATCGTACCCATGGTGACTGACTGACTAATTCATATTTCACAATAATTATACATTTATTAATATTGATACAGCAATGTTTATTTATGTACATTCAAATCTTGATCGAGTATTCGTTTGAATGTCTCTGCTAATGGCGCAGGTATATCAACCCTTTTGTCTTTACTCTGAACTGCACTCACCATTCTGAAATAATCACACAATACTTTCGCAAAGCGATCAGCAATAATAACATTAACCAACTAACTTAGGTATGTCATCATTAATGAATTGATCAAGACGTTGCATCATCTCTTCATCAACTTTATTCCAAGCCTTTGCATATGATAATTTCGCTTTTTCAATGAACGGCTTAATAAGATCAAATTATTCACAATTCAATAAACACGTTCATTCCACCTTAATACCAATAACGGCAAAATAACAATAAATGCCAACTAACAGGGATGTCAGGTAAATCGCTATCCGCTAATCGTAATCTGTATTTGAAATCGGCGTAAATCTTTTCGAGATTATCACTTGTCACCACTCGTTTGATCTCCTTATCAGAGCGTATCCACATCTTATCATCAGCTTATCATCAACTAATCTTTTATCAATGCAAATTCCAAGTCGAACTCAATAAGAGCTAATAAGCAATCCAATCCGTTGCCTCATTAAACAATGAAAATGCAACCTTCTTCACGAGCTGCTCCATTATGAGTGCATGAATTTTAAGGCGTTTCGCCCTCTTGATCACATCGTTCAGTTTCCTGACCCCACACTGCTGTGGTAACAACTTCAACTCGTCAAAGAACTCATCATATTCTTGTGCAAACAGCTCTGCCACTTCACTCCTCTGATGTTACATATTTATGAAACCAGTAGCAGTAGCGTTAAGTACGAAAAATTGGAAGCGTTCACGTATTAAATGCGAAAATGAAGTTAAATGAATTCTGGCCTGAAATCAATCAGCACAAC